>JBAMIB010400352.1:0-10038 GCA_037177415.1 Kaempferia rotunda | reverse complement strand
GACCAGCACGCCGCCATGCTGGGCCACACCTGCCGGAAGGGCGAGGCCAAGAGCACGTACGGCACTGGAGCTTTTATCCTGCTCAACACCGGAGAGGAGATCGTCAAATCCTCTCACGGCCTCCTCACCACCATCTCCTTCAAGCTCGGCCCGGAGGCTCCCACCAACTACGCCATGGAAGGATCGATCGCCATCGCCGGCGCGGCCGTTCAGTGGCTGAGGGACGGGCTGGGGATCATCCAGACGACGGCGGAGATCGAGGAGATGGCGGAGATGGTGGAGAATTCGGGAGGCGTGTACTTCGTGCCGGCGTTCAACGGGCTGTTCGCGCCGTGGTGGCGCGACGACGCGCGCGGGGCGTGCGTGGGGATGACGGCGTTCTCTAGCAAATATCACATAGCGCGGGCGGTGCTCGAGAGCATGTGCTTTCAGGTGAACGACGTGCTCTCTTCGATGCATAAAGACGCATGGATCGACGCCGGCGAGGTCAAAACTAAGCAGGGCGAATTCTTGCTTCGCGTTGACGGCGGTGCCACGGTTAACAATCTGCTGATGCAAATTCAGGTTCAATATTTCATCTCATCGTTTTTTTCTATTAAAATTTGCAGTTTTTGACATTAACTTTAATTAGAGAATTCGTCGTTGATAGGATTAAAATAGGTGATTAATTAATATTAAAACTTGATTTTACAGAACTTAATTAACAAATTTTGTCGATATCTTGTGTATGGCAGGCTGATCTATTGGGCAGTCCAGTCAGCCGACCTACAGATATCGAAACTTCAGCGTTGGGAGCAGCTTATGCTGCCGGACTAGCTATTGGTGTCTGGACTGAAGAATGGATATTTGCCTCTGGACATGAAGAAAAACACACAATATTTCATCCTGAATTATCTGAAGAAGTGAGGAAGAGAAGGACTGAATCTTGGCACAAGGCCGTGTCTAGAACTTTTGATTTGGCTGACTTGTGAACAGTACAGAGCTCACTACTATAGCTAGCCATGCACGTACTTCTGTAAATGATACATTTCTAGTAATCCTTAAGTCCGAATAAGTATTTATTTGTCAGGATTGTAGGTCTCTTCGTTTCCTCATTGAGCTTTTAATTCAATTTTCTTTTTGAATTAGATTGGAAATAAAATTGAATGCGTGAAATTAAGGGAATATGCATCCAGGTTCTTTATATATTGATTAATTTGTCTTGTTTCTTCTAATTTGCTGTGCTTATTCAATGCAAGTGGTCTCATTAATTGCTACAGGCGTAGTTATGAAGTGTACATGTAGTGACAACATCTGCAACAGCAAAACCTTGGTGAGTTATCCCATTCATGGTACCACACTACCATGCTAGCACCATGCAACCATGTTTGCTACCTTAATTCAAATTAAAAGCAGTAGTACTGTCTGTCAGTAGCATTCCTGATAGTAACATGTACACAATGCCACATTTAATTAGTTGGTGCAAGAGCCATCGTCCCAATTGATATAGTTCCAACGCAAATTAAGGCACACATACTACTTGAGACAAATCTCTCCCCATCTTTGTCTCTCCCAGCCCACTGCTTAATTAGCTCCTCCCTTGGCCTCACTCGACTTCATCTAATCCACTTTACAAATATGGGACCTCGTCCGAGAAAACTGCAGCATTTCCAGCAATATTGTTGTCCTTCAACATACAGTTCTACCTATCTACCACTACTAGCTAGTACTATACTGACTGATCATACCCCACTACTAAATTATATTCCTAAGCTGCATGTATATATGCTAGCTACGTACGTACTTCAGTTGTGAATTGGAGGCTTTCTCTTTGCAGGAGAGTAGTCCATCCCTGCTATATCTAGGATGTCAGGGTATTTCTGCATCGTCGTTGTTGTCGTTGGAGGCTTCGTTTCTTGTGGCGGTGGCAACGAGCTGTAAACATATTGCACTTCCCCTTGCTTGCTGTCGATTAATGCTCCAGTACTCTTCTTCTCCTTACTCATGTCATGGCTCCTCAAACTATCCTCCTGCATGCCATCAACATCCAATTAATCTAATTAAACAGTAGAGCAAAGCAATTAATACTAGAAACAGCATCAAGCTATACATTTATATATATACTCACACGGAGATGGTAGTGTTTGGAATTCAGTGACTGTTCTTGTATCAATAACCTGATTCCTGAACAAGAGATAGAGAAGAAAATTAATCAAAACTGTATCTGAAATATTTTCATATGATTTTTTTCAAAAATAAGATATCTGAATTAAGCTGTACCTTTACACATGTTTGGTGAGAGTAAGAGGAGGAATAGAACAAGCATGGCTGATATAAAATACTTCATGGAGGAAAGTGTTTGACGAGAGGTATAGTAGTTAGTATAAAGGAAGTTGGAAAAGTTGAGAGCAGCTAGATGAAACTTTCTGACTGACAGAGGCACTATATATATAAGCCAAAGCCATGGGAGCTAACTGATCATTTTTTAAAGTCCAAAAGACAAGATCTTCCATAAGAAAAATAATTGAATGATTGAGATTTTTTTTTATTTTTTATTTTATCATTGAGTGGAATAACTGTCAGTGATTTAGGAAGGTTGTTCCCCAAAATTGGGATCTTGTTCATGTACATATATATTTGTTTAATATTCAAAATGGCCAATGGGAAGTCAGAGAGGGAGGTAAAAAGCATCTGATAGCTCTCTTGGTCAACTGAACATTTAAAGATTGTTTGCATTCAACTCAATTAGTAAATCATTAAATGCACAATCTCTGGTTGCTAATTTGTTAACTAGTTAACTAGTTAAGGATTAGTTGAAAAGGAATTATACAGAACGAGGAAGGCGCCACGTTCCATGCCTGTGCTTTGGGAGGCACGAAGACATCACGGTGGCGACGCTGTTGGGGTTCGATTAGGGCAGCTCTCCAAACGATATATCAATGTTTTTTATATTCAAAATAATCCATTTAATCGGTTAATTTATATATATATATATATATATATACCGAATTATCAAATTCTATATCATTATCAGAACCCTAATTGATTGTTATCTAATTAAATCTCTCAAAAACTCACACATATTAATCTTTTTCTTTGTTTCTTGATCTTCGTCAAGTTGCTCATTCTCACCTCCTTATAATTCCATAATTGTAGACACGCATCATGTGTTGTTGGTTGCTGCATCATAACACTGCAATCTTAGGGACTTCCAGCTGATGCAACTACTGTATCATGTATAAGAAATCAGCAAATTGGATAAAGCTTGCTCATCTTTTGGCCATCGAGACGAGTCCTCTAGCTCTTCGATACTGAAACCGAAAGGACTGCAGTGAAGTGACTTGCCTGTACGAGTTGGCCGACATGGCATGCTTTTGAGGATGAAAAAAAGGGTGCTTCTGCTTCTGCAGTTGACCATCCACAAGTACTACTTGAAGCTAAGCCAAATTAATAGACTAACTAGCTCCTTTTGAGATCCTTTCATCTCCATCAGTCTCTCTTTCTCTCCCCTTTCTCTCACTTCCACCTCACAACCAAATGAACGCTACCGGAGCCAATGAATGACTCACTACAAGTTCCAAAAAGTTTTCAGGTGCTCCATGCATCCAGCTCAAGTTTCGAAGGCTAATTGATCGAGCTTCAAACTCTGTACGTGCATGGACTTCGGATATGGCAATATTTTAATATGTTTTTCAACGTCAATACAGTTAGAGTAGGTAACACTACGTACGTTGCCGAGAAGAAAGAGTTCAGTTTGCGAATAAAACTTGCAACTACTGCTGTCTGCAGAACAGGTACTGCTTCTGAGTTGAGTTGGAGGGGTAATTAAAGGGAAGGATGAGAAACAAAGTACTAATGCTGTTTCAGCAAATTTTGAAAATTTTAAATCATATCCAACTTTGAACCTGCAATATAATATTCATATTAAATAGATAAATAATTTAAGAAAACAATTTACATTAAATTTGAAAGATATCCTATTTTTTAAGAATATCTTATAATAAACTATAGCCAGGATTAGTGTTCTGGTTACACTGAGAGATAACTAGAACTCGAAGAAGCCGACGCAGTAATTGTTACTGACGAAGACATCGAACTGATCGATCTGTGTCAAAGAGGAAGACGCTCGCTAGCTGGTGCAGTAATCAGATCGACGACGTCCGCTAGCTAAAGAGGTTGATTTAATTTAAATCAGAGAGCACCAAAGAGCAATTTAGCACCAACCACTTTAGCACAGGTCTTGTTTTTTTTTTTTTTTTTTTGGATAAAGAATAGGTAATTAAGATTTTTTATCCGATAGATAGTTTAACAGTGGATTGTTTTCTAAAAATCAGAGCATTTGGTTTAAGGAATTCTTCGGAGCGTTCGATTTGCATGTTTTTTATTTTTATTTTTTGAAAAACATACATTTTCTAAAAAATAATATTTGATTTGTATTTTTTATCATTATTTTCTAAAAAAATATATAGCATTTTATTAAAAAATAAAAAATGTTAAAAAATTATTTTATATTTTTTAGAAGATGCGTGTTTTTTAGAAAATGAAAATATAAAAAATTAAACCAAATGCCCCCTTCATTTTGAATTTTCTAGAAATCTGTATTTTTTATTGTAAAAAATAACTTTTAGATAGTTTTTAACTTTTTAGAAAATATTACATATTTTTTCTAAAAAATAAATGTGAAAAGAATAAATTAAACATTATTTTTCAAAAACCCGCATTTTCTCAAAAACAAAAAAATACAAATAAAAAACGTTCAATATCTATCCAAACGCCCCTAAGTTTGTAAACTACCCAAGTAAAACCACCATTGAATTCACCGTTGATGCAATGAAGAGAAGAGGAGCATATAGAAGTAAAATTAATGTTTGATTGGGTATCTTACAAGGAATCCAATAGGGTGAAATCACGGGAAAAAAGAGAGAGACACTTGAATAAGTTAGGTCGCTGGAATAAAAATTACGGTTGAAATTGTGAAAATAATATGTGATACGGGCAAAAATTTTTTAAAATCTCGTAGGGACCCAAAGCAGCGGCTCAAACCGATAAAAGCAGTTACCTTAACCGGATCTATATGTGTCCAATTGCAGCGGTTTTGCAACCGCTTCAAATTAATGTTCAACCAAATCGGTTTTAGCAGCGCTTACCTAAAACCGATTCTATTGGTTCTACCTTTACAATCAATTTATTGACCGTTGCTAATTTTTTGATCCTACTGTCCATTTTTTTAGTAGTGAGTTGATGTTTTAGTTCACTTGACTTAATGACTCATTTGTTGTTATCCTTTACATTGAAACCCGAGGCTCAAAAAGGGCGGATGATAAGTAAATTGTCCACTATGTTAATTGACTCGGCTAGACGTTCAACAAAGGCCGACTTAGTGAAGTACTGTCCGCTCTGCAAATTGGTTCGGCTAGGCTTTCGACCTTTAGTACTGATAGGACCACTTGATCTATTCAGACGCCATGTGGACATCCCACTTGACCGTTGCTTAACTTCCACATCACTCCTTTATCTACCATATCAATACCTATAAATATGAGAAGGAGGCTATTAGAAAGGAAGTAATTAGTCAAGATGGAACTCTAACGTTCTTAGAGAACACAACAAGATGCAACTTCTTCTCTGCTTCCAAGATTGTTTTTTTACTGTGGTGAAGAAAATGAAGCTAGAATCTAGAGTTTATATAGACCCATAGAGGAAGGATATAAATTGAAATAAATTTATAACTAATGATAATCTTGGTTTGAAACCATCATTGGTGGATTTTTTTTTTTTTTTGTATTGATGCCAATTATGTTACATCACTGATTAATGAAGGCTTAGATTAATCTCTAAAAGGTTTTCGTGAAATTTTACTATATAGAGCCCTTTTCATTGCATGCAAGTGTTACTATATGAAACACAAATAAATATTGCAACGTTACTTTGATGCATTCATAGAATTAGTGAGAAAATACAGGTAGTTAAGCTTGACTCGTTTACTTAAACGGTCAACGTGAAGTTATGCTTCAAGTCACCGACACTCAGGACGTGGGTCCCCAAGGGCACCCTCCAGTTCCCCTTCTCATCCGCCACGCTCAAATCCTTGCACACGTCCAAACTGAACGCCACACTGCTCTTTTGGCCAGGCTCCAAGAAGACCTTCTCGAACGCCACCAACTGCTTCCTGGGCGCATTGTGCAGACGCGGCGGCTTGTTGAAGAGCAGCACCGTGTGGCTCCCGGCCATGCCGCCGGAGTTTTGCACTTGCAACCGCACGTCGAAGCTCATCTCCGCACAACGCTGAGCAGCGGAGGAAACACTGATCGACCCGCAATTCCCGGAATGGCATGGGTGCTCTTCTCCGACGGCGAGGGACAGTGTTCGAGGGGCTTCAACTTGGAGATTGGTGAAGTTAGTGTAGCTGAGCCCGTAACCGAACTTGAAAAGTGGCTTTCCGGTGTAGAACCGGAAAGTTCGACCGGGGTATTTTGTAGCTGGGTCTGGCCTCATGCGCATGTCCGTCATGGGAACGTTCTGCACGAAGCTCTCATGGTACCATGTGAATGGCGACTTACCACCTGATCAGAATTAATAAGAGAACTTAGACAATTGGGCCGTCAACATGCATGATTGTGTGTGTGTATATATATATATATATACTTACTAGGGTTGTATCGACCGTAGATTACATCTGCAAGGGCCTGTCCTCCAGACTGACCAGGAATGCCCATCCAGAGAATACCTTTGATCTTGGGATTGGCCACCTGTGAGCTGATATCAAAGCCACCTCCGGACATCATGACGAGGATCACGGGGCCCTTCGATACGGCTGCCACCTCGTCTATGAGTTGCCCTTGTAATCCAGGAAAAAGTAAAGTTTCACGGTCCAAACTCTCGGCTTCTACACTGAGGTCAGTGCCGACGACCAGAACAGTAACGTCGGCGTGGACGGCGGCAGACTTTGCGGGCCCCAAGTTAAGGCTCGTGTCTTTGCAGATGACATCAGCGCATCCCGGTACGTAAATGGTCTTGGCATTGCCCGATAGCCCATCCAGAGGGCTCACATAATGGCACGGAATGCCACGGTAATTGCCGAGCATGGATGAGGTGGCTTTAGCATTTGGGCCGATCACGGCCATGGAGATGGACCCCGGCTTCAGGGGGAGTACGTTATCTTGGTTCTTGAGGAGGACGATTCCTTGGCGAGCGGCTTCGAGAGCCAACTGCTTGTTCTGTGGCGTACAGACGTCGTTGGGTCCGAGGCCGGCGTATGGGCCCGAGTTCCGAGGATCTCCGTCGAAGAAACCGAGCCTCATCAGCACCGTGAAGCCGTTGGTGATGGCCTTGTCCACGTCGGTCTCCCGCAACTTAGATTCTGCGATCGCATTTTGAGCGTGTTGCGCCACAAAAGCTCCACAATCGAGATCGAGCCCTGATTTAAGGGTGAGAGCAACTGCGTCCTCTGGAGTTGCTGTATAATGTTGATTGTTGTAGATAACATCCACCGAGTCGCAATCGGAAACAATATAACTGCAATAAATCATATTAATTAAAGATTCAACTCTGAATTTAAAAAGGTGATTGATTATATATATATTGTTCAATTCATGAGTTACCCATTTAGGTTCCATTGTCCTCGGATGACTCCAGAGAGAAGGTCCGGGTCACCGCAGGTGGGTTTGCCATTGACTTGGTTGTAGGAGCACATGGCACAGGCCGCCGCACCTTTGGTCACACAGTACTTGAATGGCGGCTGGAACGTGTCTGCCATATCTTGATCCGTCACCTGATTCGATCGATTCATCATCGCATCCATGTCAATATATTAATTTAAGCGATATATATAATTGGCATGCACGTGAGGAAGTGTATATATACGTTAGCATCGAAGGTTAAGCGCGAGACCCCTTTCCACTGGTCTACGTCATAAGCCGTGTAGTGCTTGCAGCACGCCGCGACCTTGAGCTTCTGAGAGTCTTCTCGGTTGCGCTGCAAGCCGGAGACGAAAGCCACGGCGTACTTGCTGGTGAGGATGGGATCCTCGCCGGGCGTCTCCTGTCCTCTTCCCCACCGGGGGTCTCTGAAGATGTTGATGTTGGGACTCCAGAAGGTGAGCCCCGCGTGGCCCACATTGTGCATGGCTCTCGCCTCCGTCGATACCACTTCGCCAATTAATTCGAACAGAGAGACGTTGAAAGAGGCGGCGGTGACGAGGACCTGGGGGAAGCTGGTGGCGCCGGGGACTAAGTCCGAGAAGCGCGAGCCGCCGCCGACATCGGACACGCCGTGCAGCGCCTCGCTCCACCAGTTGTAGGCGGGGATGCTGAGGTGCGGCACTTCGACGGTTTGGTGACCCAAGAAATTGATCTTTTCCTGCAGGCTGAGGCGGCTCACCAAATCCTGGGCGCGCGAGAGAGGATCGAGGGTGGCGTTGCAGAATGGGAAAGCCGCCAAGGAGGAGTCGGCGACCACGTCGCAGGCAAAGACCGGAGCTTGTGCATCGCAGTCATGAGAAAAACAGAGGAGCGAAAGAAGGAGGAGAAGAAGAGGAGACATGGTCGATGACTTTGACATCGTTTCGAATTTGCTAGTGCTTTTATAGTAAAATTTAGGTCATTTATTTGGAGTTAAGATTCTCTGGTCCATAATCCTCGTCATGACAGCCATTGGAAATTTTAGGAAGTAATTTCTGGGTAAGGCTGAAAATAGCAATTAAATTGATTATATTTACATATATATAAAATTAGGCATCTATTAATTAAAATGATATAATAGAGATAAAGACAACATGTAATGGAGACGTGCAAAATGAATGTAATTATTATAATAAGGATAAAGATACATTTAATGGTAATTAATTAAATGGAGTTGTGTGTTATAACAAAATGAATACATTTATTATAATATAATAAAGATAAAGATATATGTGGCGGAGACGTACAGCATAACAAAATAAATATGATTATTACTTTTCATAACATTTTACTATTCCCCTTTTTTGAGAAAGGAGGATTTATATTCCACGATATGTTATTTTTGATGAGTGTTTATTTTTCTTTTTAGAGAGATTTTTAATTTCTTCTCCAGATATAGGTGACACCTTCTTGACTCCACCTAACATTGTCGGAAGTGATGATATATATTCTAGGTCCAGTTCTGGAGCTATCTAATAACTCTTCTATATATATCGTCAGGATCATCTCAAGTTACTGTTAGAATCTCGGAAGCTTCACCGGTCGAAGATAATATACTTTCCATCTTTGAATCCTTAGACTATACAAGTTCATCATCAAAATCACCATGTCAGTCTACTTCTCAACACCTTAAACAAGTGATTCAGACGATAGTTTTCCTCGTCGTATGCTTTCCTTAAGTGACATATATGTACGATGACAACTCGACATTCCCTTCCAGAAGTTCTGATAGTCTCTTCAAAATCTATTGAACCAATATGCATTACACAAGCAAACAAGGATCTAAATTGGCGTAGTGCTATGGTTGTAGAATTTGATGCACTTCTTCGCAAGGGAACATGGAGCCTAGTTTCGCGAACTCCTTCCATGAATGTTGTGGGTTCCAAATGGGTATTCCGTCTTAAGTATCGAGCTGATGGTTCTCTTGAACGATACAAAACTCAACTTATAGCCAAATGATTTAGTCAACAACCAGATATTGACTTTAACGACACTTTTAGCCCAGTTATCAAAATTACATCTGTCATATTATTATTATTATTATTATTATCGATAATTGTTAGTACAAGTCATGATTTTCATTTTAACCATATATTGACTTTAACGACACTTTTAACCAGATATTGACTTTAACGACACTTTTAACGACACTTTTGAATGATTTTCATTTTAGTTTAAAAGAAAAAAAATTATGCATGAAATTCCTCGTTTATGTATTTCCGCGTTATGTATAAGTCATGTTAAGTAAAGTAACCTCGCTTTTAAGACAGCTAAGGGCGGGCATTACAGGTTGGTATCAGAGTCTTACCACAGTTACCATTCCACACCACTCAGCTTCTCCTGCAGCTTCCAAGTAAGTGATCCTAGCTCACTCTACCTT
>JBAMIB010400324.1:0-10039 GCA_037177415.1 Kaempferia rotunda | reverse complement strand
TTAATTTAAAAAAAACTGCACCACGTTGTTGCAGCTACTTGCAAGTAGCTACAACAATGTGGTGCAGTTTACGTTTTTTTTAAATAGCTTCACCACCTTTGTTGCAGCTACTCGCAAGTAGCTGCAACAAGGTGTTGTAGTTTTTTTTTTAATTGCTTCACCACCTTTGTTGCAGCTACTCGGGTGTTGCAGTTTTTTTTTTTTTTGCTTCACCACCTTTGTTGCAGTTTTTTTTAGCTTCACCACCTTTGTTGCAGCTACTCGCAAGTAGCTGCAATAAGGTGTTGCAGTTTTTTTTATAGCTTCACCACCTTTGTTGCAGCTACTCGCAACTAGCTGCAACAAGGTGTTGCAGTTTTTTTTTTTTACTTCACCACCTTGTTACAACTACATGCAAGTAGCTGCAACAACGTGGTACAAATTTTTTTTATACCTGCAACATGTTTTTCAAGACGTTGCTGTTTTTTTTACTTTTATTTAGATGAGAGAGGAAAGAGAGGATGATGTTGCATGCAGATGAAAGAGGAAAGAAAGGTATTAAAATAATTGAGTTTTGCCTTGTCAGAGCACCCACGTCGGATGTTGGGCACGACTCGGGCACGAAACGTCGAGCAGGCTATCAATTCTGTATATATATATATATATATATATATTTTACCCAGCACAATTCTTATGTGGGCGAACATAAGCGACATCCGACGTGAAAAATCAACACAGCGCTAATTAAAATTTTTTATTTGTTGTTCTCTCTTGCAGATTGTATTTTTTATTCTGCATGCAGTGTGACGTTATTTTGAGAACTAAAGTTTTAGTTTCCCCAATGAGGCGGGTGTGAGACGGTGTCAAAATTTTTTTACTAAAAATGCACAAGTGGTTCGGTGAGGTGCCTCGGACTCCCATTAATTTAAACCACATCCTTCGGATAATCATGCGACCACACACATGATTTTTTGAAAGGGCAAAATGGAAAATGATCACTCAAACAAGGCTATGCGATTTGGACAATCACAAATTCGCCTACACGATTTGGGCAAAACACATAACGACCTACGCGGTTTGGGAAATCACCGTATTTTTTTAAATTTTATTTTATACATTTTAATTTTCTAAAGCAAAATTGGAACAAAAATTCAAGATAAGAAATTACAGAAATTAAATAATATATTATAAAGATCAGATAAACTTTTTTACTTCAGTGGCATGCATTTATTTTTTTTTGTTTGAATCTAAATTTCATTTTAGGTCTACTTGGTCGAGTCGATCATTGTCTCGATCAACTTTATCGAGATTCAATTAATCTTACCTTATCATTATCATCATCATCATTTTAGGTATATCTACTCTGATCGAGTTGATTCAAATTCACTTACAAAATTCTCATGACTTAGAAGAGAAATAATGATTCATCATTATGAAAGAGTTAAATCATGTTTGTCTCAACTACTTAAGAGTTAAGACGATCACATCGATATATACAACATGATATTCGATAACATGTTTCGTCGCTTGACCTTGTGGATTGATGTTATTGGATTCGCTCAATCAACCATGCGGCTCCAGCAGGCTGTCGGCTCCGGTCATCCCACCGCCGACGAGCTTAATTAGTTTTCCTGAGGTGGAATATAATCAGGTTCTCCAATATTAGTCGTCAGTTGTTTCGATTCTTTTTTCCGGTCCGGCATGAACCTACCCAAAACCACCTGCAGGATATATATATAGAACATTAATTGCGGAGATCAGTCATGAATATCATAGCTTAATTAATTTCCCTGAGCCGGCCGGAGAATCAATCTTAATTGTCACGACTAATTAACTCAACGGATTAATTTATAAAAGACTGGAAATCGATCAGACAAATTTATTATATATACAATGCGACGAGTTGACCTGAACCGGCGATGCTGCCAGTAAAAGCCCTGCTACTCCCCCACCAAAAATGCGCCCGTCAGGTCCAGCCAGCGAGACGTTCAGTCCACCTGTTCGACTCCCCTTCCCGCCATTCTCCGGCAGCATAAACGAACCCGACAATGACAAGATCTCGAACTTACCCTGTGCACATAATAATTAAACAGCAAATTAAAGAAGAATCACTAGCTTGGCCTTAATTAATCCTAATGAAAATGTTACTAAATAATCAATAATTCATTTGCAGGACGAAGAAGCTAGGCATATCTTCTGGTTATTAATTAATTAATGAGATCTACAAATTAAACCTCGTAAGTTACACAAGTTGCCGGCAGCTGACGAAGAGTTACATTAGATACAGAACCGTTGGCTGAAAGAACGCAGACGGCACGCGATCCTCGCTGAGAAAATGACATAATTTTCGAAGATACATCCTGCAACCAGAGATTCATTCAGTTATATTGATAATTAATTAACCGGCAAAGTGTAAAGCATCCAGTACCTTAATTAGTTTAGATTAATGATTGCGCACGATAAGAAAATTAATAATCAAGCAAATTAAGTTACCTCTCCTTCCATTACTGTAATAACATGAGGAGTAAATGAAGTTCCCGCTGGTCCTGTCAATGAAAAAACAAGAATTAATACCATCAACACCTGTCTTTTTAGATACATCAACGAGATCGCATTGCAACGATATGTAAAGAATTCAATAATTAGGTTTATGTTAATTAAAAGTATAAATTCATCGGTTTATCATCCACAAATAGTGCAAGAAATCCTAGTTATAAAGTGATTGAATAGAAAGAAACAAGATAATGATCAATTTATTTAGGAAATTAAACAAGATAATGATAATAGTTAATAAGTAAAGAAAGCAGGGTGACTAGCTAGCTACTTCATACTGAGAGTATTCATCTTGAGCTTATTGCTAGAACCTGGTGGCCGGCCTCGTTTCTTCGCACCATCGGTTGAGCTCAAGGGTGCTATGTTGCCCATCCCAGATGGAGACAATGGGCCAGCCATTGATAAGGAGGTCAAGCCAAGGCCAGCAGCTCCATACTTCCTCGGCCGGCCGCGCTTCCTCTTGACGGGGGGTTCTCCCATGTTCATGTTCAGGCTGTGTGTTGCTCCAGGGCTCCCTCCTCCTCCTCCTCCTCCTCCTCCTCCACCACCACCACCACCACCTTGATAAGTAGGAAGAGGTTGAGGAGGAGCAGGAGATGAGCTGGTCACTGGCTTGTAGATCGCCGTGCCGTCGGCCGTGTAGGCTAACCGCACGCTCTGCATCGACTGCGGCACCGACTGCAGACTGATGTTGAAGGAGGATTCTCTACTTGTCATGATGCTCCGATCTGCCCTCACTTCCATGAAAGGAAGAGAGCGAATTAAACACTCACTTCAGCAACACTAAAAACATCCAAACATTTCCATCTGAGTTACTAGTCCTCGGAGTAAGATTGAACAGATCAAGAGCCTCCTCTGAAATGAAGAAAATTTGAGAATATAGCTCTTCAAAAGACTCGAAATTTAGCAATTTCCAAGAACACGAAGAACAAGCAGGAAATCAGCCGAAAAATGCATCTTTTACACTGAAATCCTACTCGACCATCCATTCAATATTGCAGGGGGAAACAAAATTCCTAAACCTCCAAAATTTGAACTCTTTTATCTCGAGCAAGAAATCAAACTGTAGCGATCAATAGCAAAATCCTGTAAACTGTAGAAAAACACGTACCCAAAAAATATAAAATCCTATGGTAATTTCAGATCGAAGGGGCAAGGAAAAAAACAAGAAAAAATATCAAAGCCAATCGCCGAATCATCTTCAAAAATTCTTTTTTCATGAAAAATATTATGAAAAACTTGATTTTGACAGATAATTTCAGGGAAATGAGAGAATAAAAGAATTGTTTTTATCTTGAAAAAAAAATATATAAAGTTCTGACCTGGTAATCTTAATTCGAGAGCAAGGAGGTCGCCAATAAATATATATATATATATATATATCCTTTTCGTCCGAAGCAGGAGAAGAATCAAATGGAGGAGATTAATCTCCTCTTTAATAATTTACCAAAAGGAATTCGAGCTCCTTTTTTATCTCTAAAAAAACATAAAGCAGCCGAAATTGTTTAGTGGCAAATTAATCTAACGATTAAACCTAATCCCGTGCTAAATTACAATTAATTAGTATCTAATAACCCGATAATTACAATAATTTCCCAAAAGGAATTCGCCTCCTTTTTCTTTTCTCTTCTCTTCTTAAATTAAGCAAATGACCAAATCATCCTTGTAACTAAAATGCACAAACGTAACTAGGTACCTCCTATTTTTAACTTAAAGATCCTTCACTGCATATTATATAAAATTAATTAATGTCAATTAGTCAAACTATTTCAAACAAAAAATTAAACCTTCTCTATTTTGACAAAATGAAAATAAATTGATTGTATTTTTATTAAATTATATACCATTTTGCATTAAGATTTGTGCAAGAAAAGCTTAATGTCATTGTTAGTCTTCATCCAATTAATTGATCATTCATCCATTTGCTGATTAAAATAGTCTCTGTCCCTTTTTGCTTAAACGATGACAAGATCAGGGCTGGATTGTAATTATATTTTTCCTAATTTTAATTACGTGCACTCTGTGGGAGCACATATAAATAAACTTTTATTTTTTACATTTTTTTTGGCGAAAGATAAAAGGGGCTAATTGAAATATGTATGAAAATTTTAGGGTAAGGTTTCATTTTTTTTTAAAGTGAATTGAAATAAAATCATCATTACACTTTATATCATTTTGCTCCAAATTTCTTAGAATATTTTGTCAAGGTCCCAAATCTTGCTCAAACATAAAATTAGGCTTTAAGCATCCCCCATTTTTTAATATTTTAAAAAAATTAGTATTTATTTAAAAAGTTAATTCCACGAGTGAAAGAGAAGAAAGTAGGGGAAATTTCATTTTAAAAAATAAATTTAATCGAAAGACATATTTAAAACACAAGTAAAAGCTACCAAATAGGGGGAATTTCTAGTTAAAATAAAATAATTAAAAGATTGCCTTCAAAATTAGCATTAATATGATTTTTTTAGACTTGTAACTTCCAATAATTAAGGAATCTTTTGAGTTGAGTAGGCAAAGAAAATATTGGTTGAAAGGAAATGATATGTGAAAACATTGTCTTGGAATTAATTTGGAAGCAAGCAAATAAATGAAAAATAAAATAAAAATAAAATAAAAAAGTGAGTTAGGTAAAAGAAAACAATGAGATGGGTTGTGGGAAAAAGTAAGGAAAAAGACAAATCCACATGTGAACTTCTTCCAATTTCATCATATAATATCCTACAAACCAAAGTATATTTTTGCTTTTGTTTTGCTCCTCATGTGATGTTAAGAAAAACCTAAGAACATGGCCTCCCATAGGCTAGGCTAATTATGGCCGTCAATTTTTATTCAATAAAAATATATTTATTCAATGACTTCTCCTTTTTATATAAAAAAATACTAATTAATCACCACTTTATTATAATGGATATCATTTTTTTTAAAGCATAGTAATGCAATTAGGGCAGCATGTATTATATACAAGAGAGATTTTTTTTTAATTGATACTAGATATTAGCTTACCGATTTATTTTGAAGGTAATCGGTTTGGCCTAGCTAATGATAAATTTTCACTAGCCATTAGAATAAATCGGGAAGCATTCACAGTAAAAGACATACCAATCCAATATTTTTAGGTTAATTGTCCATTAAAAAAAAACTCATCCGTTAATTTATCAAAACTAAAACTCGGTTTTTTAATTTTATATTTTATAAATAATGCAATAGTAGAATATGATAATGATGAAAATTTAACGATTGTCTATTTTACTTGTTAATTCAAAGTGCATGAAAAGAATCCATAAAAGTACGTAGTGTTTTCTATGTTTCTTTTGTGTGTACTTAAAATTAGTTTTAGAGTGTAAGATATTAAATTGGTTCAAGTTGATCATGTAACCCTTTCTAATTTCTAATTTTCTATTTCACTTCTTAGCATTGAATTAAAACAATATTTCCTTACCAAAGCATCTTCCTAACTTTATGTGAGTGCAACAAGACAATGACAAGCATGTTCACTAGACAAATTGGAATTGGGTGAGGATGGGACCGGACTACATATGGATTTGGTGAAGGTCATATCTAGTTAGTCAAGTTATTCCATTCACCCCATAATTAGTTGCTCAAATTGTTACTCAACTAAAAAGTGACACAGCAAACGCATCATTATACCATTTGATGAACTAATCACTAAGAAAGATCAAATGTAAAGGTAACTTGAATCATTTATTTAAATTAATTTAAATAATTTTAGAAAAGGTAAAATTGTTTTGGATATATATAATGAGTTCTTATCACTCTTTATCTAGTTTTATATTAATGACAAAAATGATAAAGAGTTTGAAATAAATGAAGAAATATATTTGGCACTTTAAAATGATAATTAAGGAAAAGTGAAAAAAACAAATTCTAGGAGCTTATCTGGCTAAGCGCTCTTTCTTTTCAATCTTAGCAGTAAAAGGTGATAATTTTCATCCTAAGTATCCCTCATAATTTGTCCCCAGATTAACTGATGGTGGTGTTTCTTTTGTAGATTCCAAGTACAAAAAGTAGCTTCAAATTTGGTAGATTTATCATCAGTTGGCCAACTTTAGATGTAAGGAAAATGAAAGTTAGATGTGTGTAGAGTATTAAGTATTTCACATACATTTTTCTCTATAATGAATTAGATTGTTTTTAGAAACATTTTAGGTCTGTTTTTTTTAATATTAAAATATTGATATAGTAATATTTAAAAAAATTATAGACAAAAATATTCAAGAGAGAATGATAGACAAAAAATAAGTTCTTCTACCAACTACTACTACTACTACTACTAATAATAATAATAATAATAATAATAATAATAATAATAATAGTTACAAGGTTACAGACTTACAGTACAGATCTCTCTTCTCCTTTCTTCGTCTCTCCCGTCGGCGCTCCTCCGACCCAAACACCAAAACCAGCACGATGCCTCCCAAGAGGCGCGTCGTCAAAACTGTACGCAAAACCACCCCAAAATCCCAAACGAAAATCGCCGCCGAGATCCCCAACACTCCCGCTGCCGAGCCCTCTCGTTCCGCTGCCGATGCTCCCGCAATCGTCACCCCGCCCTCCTCCGCCATCGCCTCCGAGACACCCGTCTCCAAGCTCATCGAGCCTACCCCGGATCCTCCTACCCCTGATGCCTCCGTCCTCCGTCCTCCCGAAACCCCCGCTGCCGCTGTCGAAGCCGTAACGCAACATCCCGCCGACGCGAACCCTTCGATCGTTGTCACGGAACCTCAGGCGTCGGTGGTGGAAGTTCCCATTGCGGCACCTCAGACAGCAACTGTGGAGCCTTCCGTAGCTGGGAAGAAGACAGCCGTCCGGGTGAGGAAGGTGATCAAGAAAAAGATAGTCAAGAAAATCATCCCCAAGGCGGTTCATTTAGCGAAGAAGGATTCGGTTTCGTTGCCACAGCCACCAAAGACGTCCGACCAAGAAACCCTAGTCGCTGAAACCGGGCCTGATAACCCTAGTTCCGACCCTGCGGCTGGAGATGCTGTACTGGTTGAGAATAATGATGTAGATAAGGAGAAGGGTGTGCATAAGGAACGGGATGACTGGAAAAAGGATACGCATATGGATCAGGACGAGAAGGATGATTTTGAGGAGCATATGGATCAGGACGAGAAGAATGATGCTCAAAGGAAGCAGGATAAGCAAGAAGGTCACAATGAGACAGTGGTGGTTCCTGCGGATGAGATGGTTGAGTTGTCCGAGCAACAGGACAAGGACAATCATTCGAAAAAAAAGCAGGATAACGGGGAAGGTCACAATGAGGGATTGGTTGCTGCTAGTGACGAGATGGAGGGGATGTCTGAGCAACAAAATAAGGAAAATGATGCTCAAAGGAACCAGGACAAGGAAGGTCACAATGAGGCAATGGCGGCTGCTGGTGATGAGATGGCTGGGATGCACGAGCGGAAGAATAGGAGAAAAACTGAGATTTTTATTGGTGGGTTGAGTAGGGATGCAAAGGAGGAGGATCTGATGAAGGTCTTTGGAAAGGTGGGAGAAATTGTGGAAGTAAGACTGATGATGGATGGTCAAACAGGAAAGAACAAGGGGTATGCTTTCTTGAGGTATAAGGATCCAGCGCATGCTAAAAAGGCCGTCTCTGAATTTCCTAGAGTTGAGGTAATTACATTTTTTGTTCTTTGCCTCTTAAATTTAGTTCATGGAGCTTTGTAGCTGTTGTACAATACAATCTGTGTTCAATTTTGTTTAATTTGATTTCCTAAGTACGGGAGAATTTTCATGAAGTAACATTGTGGTCCCATCCTTAGGATGGATAAATTGTTATGCATATCTCAGAAATAACCATATAATTTTCACAGAGTAAATGAGTAATTTTTCTGCATTATCTTGTTGCCTGAACATTTTCGCCACCTAAGTTTTTTTTTGGCTGTTTTGAAAATATTTGATCCCACATTTGCATCATAACTTGAAGAATGAGAAAAACAATTTATTTCATTAGATTTATAGATATCACATTAAAGAAGCATTGCACTTAAAATATTTGGTGACTTATGAGTCCTGCCATTATAATTGTTTGCCATAGTACTTATGAACAGATAGACACATGTCGAGATCCGGTTCTGGACTTGGTTATACAAAGCACACACAAGGGGGAAAAGAAACTCGTCCTTGACAGCCCACTACTCATTTTTTCTCCTCTTTATTAATAATAATACTTTATACATAGGGAGTCAAAAATCAAATGACTCAGAACTAGGAAAGACCAACTCACAAAGAGAACAAGGATTAAAAAATTAATTAGGTAGTATTTGTTTCCGCTATAGTAATAACTAATTGGGCCATTATTTATTTCCACTATAGCAATAGCTAAATTAGGCAATAGCAAATCATGCAATTTGCTTCCGACTATAGTGGCGCCCAACAAAGGCGTCCACATCATCACTCTCCCCTCGATGCTTAGCTTGTCCTGAAGCTCAAAAGCAGTGTATGCTGAGAGGAATTCCCAACTAATTCCCAAGTAGCATCTTCAATGGAGGAACCCACCCAATGCACTAAGAACTCCCGTGTACTCCTATTGAGACAGTTGTGCAGAATGGCATGGGGAAGGTAAAGCCTAGCCGTCATACAACTGAGGTAAGGTTCCCACACTATGAAGTGGGGAGCCCTTATATGCCTTTAGCAAAGAAACGTGAAAAACATCATAGATGCGGCTGCCTGGCGGTAAGTCGAGTTTGTAAGCAACATACCCGATGTGTGCTTGTGAAGCAACTTGTGGTGATGCTGGCGAGCCATCGAGAGTTGTGACCTAGTCCTCCACTGCAAAGCTCAATCACGGTGAGAGGAGTTAAAAGGCAATTTAGCCGGTTGTTGGGATTGCGGTCCGTGCCATCTGAAGCACCTATCTCTTTCCATCAAGTCATGATCCACTACAACAACACAAATAGAGCCCTCAGAATAGGATAGAAGGCAAGGGGGCTCACGATCATACACTAGTTGAAATGGTGTGGCGCCCCAAGCGATATGGAAGGACGTGTTGTAGCAATACTCGACCCATTCGTGGTTGGTCCCCAACAAGGCAGCGCAGATACATTTCAATAGAGCGGTTAACCACCTCTGTTTGTCCATCAGACTATGGGTGATATGCTAAAGAGAAGGCTAGCTTGGTTCCACAAAGTCGGAACAACTCTACCAAAAAGAGCTAAGGAAAATCTTGTCACGATCAGAGACAATGGACTCAAACATTCCGTGGAGGGGGAAGACCACAACAAAGAAGACCACAACAACTAATATGATTGTATACGGATGGGATAGGGGAACGAAGTTAGTATACTTGGATAAACGGTCCACTACTATGAATAAGTTGATTTACCTTTCACCTTCGGAAGACCCTTGATGAAGTCCATGGAGATGTCTGCCCATACTTGTTCGAGAATGGAAAGAGTTTGAGGTAGATCTGTTGGTCACAAGTTCTATTATTTGTTGCTCTGGCAAGTAACACATTGTTGCACAAAAGTCAAGATATCAT
>JBAMIB010400304.1:0-10041 GCA_037177415.1 Kaempferia rotunda | reverse complement strand
TAGTTTTCTTGGTGAAAATTTTAATCCGGGGACCGTGGTGGTATCACTATGAGACTCCGAGCATAATTTCCAACACTCGGAGCCCCTCAACACAGGTGGTCATCACCAGAGGGTGACTCTCTCTTACGGATCCGCTCTTCCTCACCTAGATCCAGTCGGTGATAGTGGGCGGAGGTTAAATGCAGTCAATAGGTTCCCACCACCTACTCACGAGGTAAAAGGAGATGCATCTCTAGTGTTAGATTTCGTTACCTCTCTGGTCTGACTTCTTCATGCATTTGCTTTCATGAATTCCAGATCCTTGGTTGGGATTCTTTAGATCTCCTCTCTCACCATACTTGCAACCAGGACAAGATCAATTTTCTGCCTTTAGTGATTCCTGATTTGGTGCAAATTCCGACCATCACGATTTGTGAGCTAGTCATCCAGCTAGTTGTTCTTATCTATGCCTCATAGAAGCTTTGATCCCTTCACCGGTTCCATCTGTTCTGCTCTTATCAGGTTAGGTGATCATGATCTGAATTTAATTCATGTTGTATTATGGAATTAAGAGATAACTTGGGTTAAGTGGTATGCTATAAACTGATCACGAACCTATGGAAATTGAATTCACAGTTATATCGGATTGTGGATGATTTAAGTAGGGTTCATATAGGGCTAACCCTAGTTTCATCAATGTGTTGGATCTAAAGAATGACCTTGATTTATTGAATTTATTTGGAATGGTTGGGTAAAAACCTAAAGGAATTACGGAATGTTAGAGTTACCTAATCCTTTATAAGATGTGAATTGATCATATCAATTAAGGAATAATCAATTAGAAGGAACCCTAACCTAAGAAACTGTATGGATTATGTTAGGGCAGTTGTTTAGAGTCGATTGATCGTTAGGGTAGGGTTACCTATTCTTTGTGCATGTGAGTAGTTAATTTAAATATGTAATTAAATAATTGCACATGTTAATGCAGGCCCGTGATTATGCTACGTTATCATGAGGTGGGATCTTCTTTTGGGCGACTTTCATTTGGAGGCAGGTACTTCTGTCTTTTGTTTCATATAGATCGTTGATCTTGGTGCATGCTAGTTTTACCTGATAAGTAGAATGATTTTACCTTAAACCTTTTGCTTGTTATCCTGCTTGATACTTGTTGCTTGACCTTTTGAGAAAGTCTATTTCATGTCTATACAGTCTCATCTTTGAATATCTTTACTCTGTAGAGTATTCATAGGTATGGATTACACCCTAGGAGATACCATATCGTATGTCATCATGTATGTTGTTGAGTGGACATTGATGGGATCTATCCATATCATTGGTTTATGTGTTAAGTGGTTTGATGAGTACAGTGTGTACTGGTATTGGTGGTTTGTCGTGTTAACCTCGTACTATATGTACATATTGATTAGGTCGTCGTGTTGACCTTGTACTGCATGTATACATACCGATTGGGTCGTCGTGTTGACCTTGTACTGCATGTACACATATCGATTGGGTGTTGGGCTGACCTTGTACGTTATGTACACATATTGATTGGGTCATCGTGTTGACCATGTATTGTATGTACACATTGATTGGGTCATTGTGTTGATCATTATGTACGACGATTCGTTGATACATGTTGGGTCTTTTATGCATATAGTTATGCAATGGATGGATTGGGGATCTTGTATACATTTATATGTATCCTACCACTAGCATTGTCGATGACTGCATCTGATATATGGATATTTGCATCATGTGCATCATACGCACTTTTGCATACTGTCAATTAAGTCTCCCTCTGTGGTTGAGAGAGTTGGCAGTCATTGCCCGCTGGCTCTCCCCGCCACTCAGGGGTAGTGGTATCAGGGTGTGGGCGCAGCTTGTCCGTAGTGTTCTTCTCGCTCGTTCAAGGGTAGCGGTGACGGAGTCGTGTGCATACAGTGGACCTCTTTGTTGTAGCTAGATAGCTACTCAGCATCCTGCCTAACCGGCCACTTAGAGGTAGTGGTAGCTCAAGTCATGAGCAGTTATCACAGTCCTGCCCACCCGATCACATAGATGTCATGATGGCTAAGAGTGGAGTGTAGGAGTGACGCATACATGGTATATGCAATGATGATGAATGATGCAAACCACTAATATATGAATGATGTAATAAATATGCAATGACGCATACATGGTACATGCCCAAAAATTCCAACAAATCGGTGGTTTCACCATATTAGAGTAAACCCCGCTCTGATACCAATTGTAGGATCCAGAATAGCGATAGAGGGGGGTGAATATCGCGACAAAAAATGTATTTCTTTCAGATTAATAAAAATTAAGTACGCATTGGAAATAGAAAAAGAGAAGAAAGAGACGCTTTAGTTTTACTTGCTTCGGAGTCTGTAACGGCTCCTACTGCAAGGTCCACGATCTTTGATCATTTACTTTGGGCAATCCACTAATATATCGAATGAATACAAATTTTAGTACACTTAAATTGAAAAGGAAATTTAGAAAATAAAGTTATACCGACAACAATTGTATTTAATGGAGTCACAGCTCAGATTGTCGAAGCAGAGTCTCGACGTCTTCAAAAATAGCGTAGAGAAGTTACACAACAAGAAGACAAGAGTGTGGAAGCGTTAGGTTATTGTAAGCACTTGAATCAATCAAAACAGCAGCCGAAACATGCTTTTATAGCACTCTGAGGGCGCCCTCAATGATTGAAGGCGCCTCCAGCTGGATCATATCAGCACTGAAAAGTTCAGCTATTATCTGTTCAAGGGCGCCCTAAAAATGTTGAGGGCGCCTTCGAAGTAGTGATGTGGCAGCCGAAGAAGGAAAGATCATCCGACAATTCTATCTGCGCGAGGGCTCCCTCTGTCCTCCGAGGCGCCCTCCCGCCTGCGCTGAGGGTGCCCTCGGTTCTCCGAGGCGCCCTCCCGCCTGCGCTGAAGGCTGGATGTGTTTTCTTCTCTTTTATTTTATTTATCCCTGAAAAATATATTAGCACAGAAAATAATGCAACGAGAAAAAGTACAGCCAATGTTATCTTGGTCCTGACTTTCAGGTTTGACCCCAAACCCTAAGTCGGACCGACATCTACTATTCCCTCTTCGGGGAATGCATCCTCACCTACTCTTCTCAGGATAAATTACCTTTTGCCAACCGGCACTTCCGGTTGGACTTTTGCTCGGCCTATGAAGATTAAGAAATCGACGACGTCCGATCCTTGACCCTTCTCGACTCTTGTCCTCTGTCCTCGTTCGACAAAGACATCTACTCGATCACCCGAACCAAGACTTCATGCTCGGCTTCACACACCAAGACTTCATTGCCCAATCCTCGACCAGGACTTCATGCTCAACCCTGCAGGTCAAGACTTCGTGCCTAGTTTCCTAGGATTTTCCAGCACACTTAGTAAATCATATTAGTCTACAAAATAAGTTTAACCTTGAGTCTTTTGCCACTATCAAAACAAGGTTCGATCTTGGTGCTTCTGGCACCAACAAAATTGTTACTTATTGGATAGTTTATGTGACTGTGAAAAGAGACACTCAAAAGTTAAGGTCACCTTGATAATTGTATCAAGATGAAATCATTTATGTAATGATCAGAATAAATGATCCCACCATTTACTGAATCTGTTTAAAGCTAGATTGGAATTCATATGTTGAATTCAGGATTAGACATTAGGTATGTCTGGATCAAAATCTATACAATGTTAAATTTTAAGAAAAATATGTACTCTTTTTGGTAAAGAGAAAAACATTATAGCATGTGATTCATACCACATGTGGTATAGCGACAATAAGGGTAGTAAGAGAATGTATCTCTACTTCTCTACTATGTGAAACCCTTGAGATTATAAGTTAATCTCAATCTTACCCTCAATGAATATTTAGCTATCTACTTGAAGTTCTAATTAGTGTCTTCTACTTTAGCATATTTCCTATTGGTTATGGATGATTCAGTCTATGAGGCATAACTAGGAAAGAGACTAATCAGAATGAATATATTCTATCTAAAAAAGAAGATTAAAGATTAATTTAAATCTTTGACATTTGTCCATTAGTACCTGTTATATTTTTAGTTGAGTACATAAAGTGTAATTGTAAATAATTGTATTGATAGGAGATGTTGAACATGCTCTTGACATAATGGTTATTGTGAGGAATTAGAGATGTTTATAATGATGCAAATAATTTAATTTTGGTAAAGATAAGGTATTGATATCTCATATTCGTTCTATAGATCAGCTAAGTTAAGTGTGACAACTTTTTTAGCAATAATCACTCATTATGTTTGCTGTCGCACAAGCCATTTTTTCTAAGTACGGATTAGATGTTCTTATTTAGTCTTTGTAACTAAATAATATTTTGTTCTGTTCTTTGTGACATGATCATCTTGTAGTCTATGTGACTGACATGGTCTATGTGACAATATAACATTTATGGATTGATTTGGATAAGTGGGAGATGTTGGACATTGTAGAAATGTTAAAAGTTGAGGAGATGATCGGTTCATCTCCCTCAAAATTTATTGCAATGAAAGGCCATCAATGTTAAACGTTGAGGAGATGATTGGTTCATCTCCCTCAACGTTCATTGCAATTAAAGACCATCAAAGCATCGATTACAAACCGATGCTTTCTTCCTATATAATCGTGCATCCAAAATGCAATCAAAAAACGAAGCAAAATGTGATTGAAGCAATTGACAAGGACAAAGAAGGGACTAAGAAGGGTTATCCAAAATGGACTAAGAAGGGTTATCCGATTTATGCATGATAACTCTTCTGACGGCAAGATCTCCTTCGATCTTCTTTACCGTGCAATCGATACTAGGATCGTCTCAGCAGATCACTGTGAATGTTTCATTTTGTATGAATTTTTAAGTGCAACACCATCTGTCTAAAAGCTCTACTTCTAAGTAATTCATTTAGTTAAAAATTTGGCTTCATGACACCTGCCACACTTTTTGGCCAATCTTGATTTTTTGAGCATCCTATCAAAACCTCTGGAACTTTTGCCCAATAATTTGGTCAACATTTTGCTCCTTGTGCTTCAATTATACCCCTTGGATTTCTCTCTAAATGTCAAATATTTAGTTAACCTTGTCTCGTTAAACTTCTCCATTTTTAAATATTTAATCAACCTTGACCTCGTTAAACTTCTCCATCTGCCAAAACTTCTTGAAATTTTGTCTATAAAACCTCTTAAACTTTTCTGTTTATCAAGGTCTTTTAAACTTTTTCATCTACCAACACCTCTTGTACTTTCCCATATGCAAAAATCAACTTTTTTTAAAATAGCTTAACCAGATCGTGGTAGAACAAAGAACAACATATTTCCAATAGTTGACTCAAGTCATATTGATTTATTGAACTCGTTTTTAGTCAACTCAAATGGAATTCATGAGCAAATTTATAATTGACTACCTAGTCAACTCAACATTCAATCAACTAAATTATATCTTCAATTAATTGAATTACACTAGGATCTTAAATTTACTCTATATGAAGCTCATTTCATTACCTTTGACCCATAATTTTTTATTAAGTACGCGCCAGTGAGACTTCTACCCATAAATAAAACCAAGATTACTTTTTTTTATTATCTCTCAAAACTCATTTGTCTGGTTACTTAGAAGCCTAACCTCATTTGCCTAAAAGTCTCACCTCTAGTTTTTTATTCATGTGACTCTTAGTCAACCTTATATTGGAATCAAAGCACAGTGGAATACATGTAATTAACATTAGATTTCTCTTAAATTATAGATCTCTTCGTGGTACATATAATTTTAAATAAAATAACATGAAATAAACCATATCTCATAGTCCTCTATAGACGTGAATAATATCACAAACAAATAAAAGCTCCACATGTGACTCCTCTAACGGTATACACGCGTATTAGATCACAAACTAGATATGATCATCTAGGTACTAGCCTCTTGGATCAACAAAACTTTTGGAAGCAATATTGATCTGAAGATGTAACTTAGAGAAAAGAGTAGATTGCTAAGAGCTTCAAAAGAGAAGCGGAGAAGGTTCCTCAACAATTCTTCCAAGGATGGCTACTTATAGCTCCCAAGGAAGATGAAGAGGTATGACTTTTCAAATTCTCCATTAATCATCATGATTGTGACTATTCAACTTCTCCATTAATCATCATAATTATGACTCATCATGATTTTGGATATTCAAATTCTACTCTCTCTCTTCTTTGGATCAAATACTATGATATTAACTCCCTAATTAAAGAAAGCGATAAATCCTATATTGACTCAACAATATTCTCTCTATGCTTTGCCACATACCCAACAACCGTATTAATCGTAATCCGATTAAAGACTACTTTTAATGACGTCAAAGTACATAACTCCACGTATAGAATAAGTGAATGTCTCAAGTCAAAAGATCAGTTACACTCGTTCATAAGATGATGACCATTGATGCTTAATATATGGTCTCCTCTCAAGCGGATCATGTCTAGTGTGCCTCTAAACTCAAGGCACCCTAAGTACAACTTGGGTATCCATCTCTCGATCTATCTTGACCTAGTCATAATTGTAGAATCATAGAGTTCAATAGAGGGGGGTGAATGACGATCGTCCGAAAAATCGGCAAAGAAACATGCAGCGGAAATAAAAGAGAGTACACGGGAATTTACTTCGTTTGAAGCCTTGGACGACTCCTACTTGAAGGCCCACGGTCTTCTGGACTGTATCGTTGGCCAATGCACTAAAAACTTCTTCTGGTATCACCGGAAGAGTGAATCGAATACAAATGTTAGAGAAGTGTATCAAGTTACACTTCTCTTGTAAAAAAAAACTAAGTACAGATGCAATAATTAAAGTTACCATCTCTAAAAATGTTGATTTCTAAAGTTTTGGGAGTTAGTGTCGGGTTGTCAGCAGCGGTCGAAAGTCAGGAGTAGTAGCTCGACAGTTGTAGCGAAGTTCTGGAGCACCGGGAAGCAGTAGAGCGTGCAATGATTTGTGGAAATTGATGATTCTGCTTCTTTGCTTGAGCACCTCTTTTATGGTGGGCAGAAGGCGCCTTCAGCTCATCTGGAGGTGCCTCCAGCATCAACGCTTATCTCTGTTGACTTGGAGATGATAACAGCCGCACTCTACGCTGTTTATCGCCTGGAAGGCGCCTTCTGTCAGGCGCCTTCAGTCACCAACAGACTCCTTCGACAGGGGGCTTCAGCCACCAGCAAGCGCCTTCTGTAGGCGCCTCCAGAACCCCAGGAGACGCCTCCAGTACTATTCATCCGAGGTAAATTTACAATTTTGACCCTGCAAAACAATGTTAGAGACATAGAAAATATCTACCCTGCAAAATGGAGTTAGCATAATAATTTAAGGGTAGTATTAATTAGGTTTTGTCGCTCCAGGACCAAAACCTAGTCAAGGAACTCAGCATAGATATCTAAAATGGTTCTAAGCTGGTCCGACGCCTATTGTTCCTTCCAACAAGAACGCGTCCTCCCAAGTCACTCTCCTCCAATGACTTACCTCACTTATCTTCCGAAATCTGACATCCGGATGACTCACACCGGAATCGAACATTCAGATCGCTTACACCGAAATCGAACATCCGGATGAGTGTTCTGGGGGATAGCTCAAAAAGCATCTGAACTTGAGTGTTTTTCATAAATTGGTCTAAGTGTTTTGAAAGATGGTTGGGGGATAGCTCAAAATAACACAAGTAAGAATTGAGTTTGAAAAATACAAGAGTTCAAGAAATGCTTTTAAAATAGATAAATAAAAAGGCATTATTAAAATAATTCAAGTGTTCTCGGGGATAGCTCAAAAGTCATCTGAACTTGAGTGTTTTTCATAAATTGGTCTAAGTGTTTTGAGCTACCACTTTGAAAAGAATAAGTTTCAAGAAATAATTTTTTTAATGGTAAAATAATTTTAAAAAATATTTTCAAAGTGTGTCAAAGGGAAAACAATCAAAGAATTTTTTTTAAAAAATATTTTCAAAAATAATGTAAATATTTAGAAAATATTTTAGGTGTTTTTTGAGAGACTAAGTAGTTATTACAAAATATTTATTAAAAATATTTTCAAATTATAAAACTAATCTGTGTACATTTTTGACAAATTTTTTCCAAAGTGTAAAAAATATCTAAGAATTTTCTAAACCATTTTCCAAAGAACATTTTCAATACGAATAAATTATTAAAGTTTTTTAAAAAGATGATCTCAGTACTTTTTAAAAGATAGAAATCATTTTCAGAATAATATAAGTGTTGTTGAAAATTGATTTTTCAAAAGAATATTTTGAAAATAGTTTAAGTGCTTTTTGAAAGCTTGTTAAAAAAATTTGATAGTCAACTTTCAACAAAAAGATTACATAGAAAAATATGAAAGATATTTTAAGACTCCCCTTGAACATAATATAGATTAAAATCATTTTAGCTATCTAACCTTTAGCTACTTGACTAACTATCGATAGGATAGTAGCTTTTCACTTGGTTAGTCAAAGTTAAAAGTGTCCAGAAAATTAGGATTACTTAACTTGATTGCTGTAAGTGGATATTTATAGCACAGACTTGTATTGATGCACTGACATAAGCATACTTAAGTTCAGGCAAAGGCCTAAGCACCTCACACCATTCCATGTTTAGAATACACAAGTAAGGTTGTAAGATACCGCCTAAAATAATAATAAAATAATATGGGTTATTGGACGAATAACCTTATTGGAATTTTAGGGGATTTTTAGAAATTTTATGGATTTAATCAGAGTCTGTATGACTCGTTTCGAGGGGATATCTTATTAGGCTTAAAGGAAGCCTATTTGGAATACCACTTAGGTGGGAATTGATTGAGGAATCAACTTTGGGTTTGATTGGTTTAAACCTAGGTTTTTAATTATAAATACCCTCTCTACTCTCATTCTCCCGATCTTATCCTTCTCCTCCCTTCTCCCCTCGCGATCCCCATTTCTGCTCGACACAACCACTCAGCATCGCGTCGGCCGTCGGCCGAATCCGCCGGCCCTTTTTCCCTTCACTTGCGTCGATTCTTGCTTTCACTGCAATCTGCCACCTTCGCTCTTCACCGACGCCACCCGATTGACGGTGCAGCCCCTGTGAGAGGCGTCAGATTTCCCGGTCTGACGAGGCACTTCATCGGAGAGGATTTGTGTCTCTAGATTCGGATCTCGGCTGTAAGGGGGGTTTTTCAGCGGCCGACAGATCTTACCATAGCACCCCCTCAACCTTCCGATCTCCCTCTCCACTCCCCAATGATCAGATCTCCCTGCATCATCGGTTTCTTTATATTGTGTTAACCGCTGGCCATGTGATGCTTCTTCAATTTTTTATTGTGCAATGCTATGGGAGCTTCTGTCGCTAGCCCAGGAAGGACCGTCGGCTATTCTCTCTCAGACCCGAGGGCTGATTTGGGCGCGGAGGCTGCCGCTACCTGGAGGCTTACTTGAGAAAAGATCTAAGGCTAATCCTAGATATGGATTGAGTTTGGGTGTTGGTGCTGCTAATCTGAGCATCCGCCGGCCCCTCGACCAGAACACTAAAGCAATGTGGGACCCAAAACTCGATATAGAAATCCACGAGCCCGAAGGCTAAAATCCAAGTTCCAAATTGCTTATTACAATACCACAACCAAATCCGAATGGTAAAGTAAAACATAAAACAAAACGGATACAATGAAATCCATACTTAATCAAAACGTGGGACCGGTAGCTGGGCACACCAAGCGACTCATCTGTGTCTAGCTGATACCTGGAAACTGGAAACATTGAAAAGGGGGGTAAGTGCTGGTGCACAAAGTAGGTAATAGAAATGACAGTGCATGACATATAAAATAACTGAATCAAAGGTATACAGTCTCGAAAGAAACAGAGTATGATCATAACTGACACAATCGAAATACATACACATACCAGACCAAACATATATATGGTAATGATCAGTAACACCCCTAGGTGTCCACAACCGAACTATCTGTAACATCTATATAAACCCAGTCACCAGGTACATGTAATAAAAATGCACATGTATGCGCCATGGCAACCATATGCAACAATCAT
>JBAMIB010400295.1:0-10043 GCA_037177415.1 Kaempferia rotunda | reverse complement strand
TCCTCCCTTTTAATTTATTTGTATGCTTTTTTCTACATTCTCAATACAGTATATTTATGTTATGCTGACACAACAAAGTTCAAATATTTCAATGTAAACTATATTTACGGCATCCGCATAGATGCATTATGTTACGAATACCATATTGTACAAGTTATAAATGCTCTTCATCTTTTGGCATGCACACTTAGTTTGATTAAGGTTTGTAACTAGGATAGATTTAATTCATTCACAGGGAACACATTTTGGTGGTTACCTTTAATGTTCACTTGTGAAATATGATGCTTCCATTTAGTCGTGGAAACTTTTCTAATCATACTGAATATGTAATGTTTAGACAATTATGTGATAGATGAATTCATTAACGTACAAGTTGCTTATATTGTCATCTATCCACCTGAATCCCATCACCCTTGTGTAACCCATGGTCATGGTCAACAAGTGTGTCTGCTGATGTCCATTTGCAAATAAAACATTTTACCGGGGAAGGACTATACCTTTGAGAGATTGAGCTACTTTAATATCTCGGAAGTTTTGTAATTTTTCAAAATTCCTAGTTTTTACATTCATAGGCAAGATATCTTTTGAGCATAACATTCCCTCTTTGTTATTCCTTGTCAACACTACATCATCAATATAATCAATATTGTCAATTTGCTTGCAAAGAGATGGAATGAACATTATGTGATCTAGATGGCTTTGGCTGTAGCATCTACGCTGCTTTGTTGCCAGCCTTGAGACAATATGATTATAATACTGAACTTGTGAAACCTAAAGGCATTAGAAGACTTCATTTTAGCATGCATAAGAAATATCCAACTCTTTACCAACTTCATTGAGTTGTAGAAGTGATCCTAATTGCTCTCTGCCCATACCCAAAGTAATAAGGGAAACTGGGTTATAGCTTTAATTGCCATGACTTGAATAAAGTTATGTGTATATTTAGCATACTCATGAACATCACATTTATGAATAAACAGATAAAATCTCTTAGCATAAGAAAAACATAATTCCCTATATCCTATTGTATTTCTTGTTCAAAAGAAGTGTTCCTTACTGCATTATTTGTTCCTTGTATATTCTAATCTAGATAATCTGTCATCATGCAAGCTACCATACCCAATACTACCCTTTTCCTGTAAAACACAAAGAATAGGATAAAAAAGTGACCTTACATTGTAAATCTTCTGTTGATGAATAAGAAAAGAATCTTCAACTATTCTGACTTTATCGCTACTAGAAATGAGATTATAAGACTACTATGAAGTGGAATCACCACCCATCTTATTTGGAAACCCCTAAACCTGAGGAAAAAAATACACTTGAATTCTTGGGTTGTATTCAGAACTGAGCAAAGCAAGAGGTAAGAAATGAGGCCTGGAGGTGTAAAAGGTTGGCTAGAAGAATTAGTGGAAGCTTTTGAATGAGAAGAGAAGACTAAGCATCAACTGTCTGAGAACCTGGACTTCCTGTATGGATTTTCAGTTTGAGAAACAAAGTCTGAAAGATGAGCCTGTTGTCTTCCAATGGCACCACCACCCCTTGCCTTGACCTTTTCCTCAACAGTCTGCTGATGGAGTTAAACATATTTCTGTAGTTTTTTCTTCATTATTTCTTTTAAAAAACTAGATCTATATATCATCTTTTTCTAAATATTCAAACTTGTTTATAAATCTCAACTGGAGTTCCTACTCGACGCGAGGTTTAATGATGGCTCCATATTTGCTTCTAAGCATGATTCATGAGAAAGTATAAATTGTGCCATATAGCCAATGATTGGACCATTAATTCAGATGCTTAAGAAAATCTTGGGCTTAACTCTCTTATTTGTAGACTTAGCATAGTTGGTACCTTGCTGGTGGTGTTGCCTTCTACCTGTTGATATTATTTTGTAAGGATCTGAGTTTCCTTTTGTCTAACATGACCTAGAATGTGGGTGATGTTGGTTCCTAGTTGTGTTGGCAAATCATACCCTTTGCTTCGGAGGAGCAACTTTGACCCTGAAGGCAGGATTTATTGTTTCCGATTGCTTTTTATGTACACTTGAACCATAATACACCATTTAGTTTCTGCAGGCATATTCTTTTGTCTCCTCCACCGCTGTTGTGTTGGAGTGAGAATCAGATACCATCAGTTCCTGTTTCCTATGGTTTAAATTTATCACAACCATTACAATTTTTGTAATAGTCCTGTGGGTATTCTTTTGTGGCTTACTTGTTGCTCACTAAAAGGAAACCTACTGTGACATTATGACGCAAATGAGGTCATCTGTTGATGCCAAAACTGTATTATTTAACTTTTTAGCACTTTGTTATATTTCAACAAATTTTGTGCTATCCAACCATAATGTGAGACAAATTTTGTATGTGCTACTTGGGAGAAATATATTCTGCTGTAAGATGTTTTTGCTCCTATTTTACTGAAACTGAAATTAAAGCTATAACTTCATTTCTCCCATGGACTTAAAGGTAGACAGAGGTGTTCCTTTAAGTGAAGCTCTAATCATGCATGACAAATGGCTGGAAAAGAAAGGAATCAAGCACAAAAGCTTTGCAGTAGTGACGTGGTCTGACTGGGATTGCCGTGTCATGTTAGAATCTGAATGCAAATTTAAAAAGATCAGAAAACCTCCCTACTTTAACAGGTAATATCATCGTACTTTCCGGTGTTTGCAAAGCACAATCTTCCTTTAAATGGAATATCTTATTACTGAATTTTAGCAAAAGGTGAACATTCACCCCAGGCGCCCCTCACAGTTCGTCCCCAAGTCATGTGAAGGGAGGTAAATCACAAAGTCAACTTATAACTAACTGTCAAGTGGCTAGGGGGTGGGAGGTAAATCTCTGAGGGCATGCGCCCGTCGAGAATTGATCCCTGCCCATTGCAGTAAATCTATCACCCTCTAGCCAATTAGACGCACTCCCGTGGGGACGAATATCTTATTACTCAAGATAGTAGAGCATGTTTCCAAGTGTTTATGTAGTTTTGTTTGCTGACCTCAATTATGTTGTTTGAGTTTTACTAGCTTATGTTTTAGGCTCCCTTTCTGTCGAACGAATCATTTCCAGGCAAAGGATGCTTCCCTTGCTTCAATCTCTAGAAATAATGCTTGTGTACTTCATGACGTTCCAGCATCATGGACAAGCTGAAGCCGAAAAGATTTCTAATTGATATTTGTTGAATTTGTTTCTAGCAAGTCATCAGCAAGTAAAACATTTCATTGTTATTGACCTCAAACTGATGCAAACACTTTTTTACTACTTATGTTGAATTCTTGTGCAGGTGGGTCAACCTAAAGCTTCCATTTCGGGAAATGTTTGGTTTCCACTGCAATCTCAAGAAAGCTGTCGAGCTTGCTGGCTTGACATGGGAGGGTCGTCCGCACTGTGGCCTTGATGATGCCTGTAACACTGCACGCCTTCTTGTCCATCTCATGGATAGGGGCTTCAAGTTTTCCATTACCAATTCCTTGAATCTTTTCTGTGATCAAAACCAATATGCTCAAAAGCCCAGAGAACCAGCAGCTGCTCTCATCCCCTCTTGTCCCTTTGTAGACACCAATCGGAAGGAGAAACATACATGCTACTGTGGGGTACTTAGCAGAGAATGCTTTGTCCGCAAACCCGGACCAACTCAAGGAAAATCTTTCTTTGCATGCGGGAATTGGACCGCGACAAGGCGTAACATATGCAACTACTTTCAATGGGCTTCTAGCTGATGGCACTATCTGTTTCTGGTTGTTGATTAGATGAAGCATGTATAGGAAATGCTGCCTGAGGGATGAGCTGTTCCCTAAGTTAAAAACATAATGATCCTAGTACTCGTCTTTAAATATATAGTCAGTTATCGTGTGCCAAAACTTCAAAAACCGAAACTTTCTAGGTAGTATCTAACCTTTTGATACTGACTTCTTGTTTACAGAAGAGAATGTGGATTAGATGCTGCTTGGGATATTTGACAGTTTAATAATGAATGTGGTGAACCCTTTCCCTTAATTTCCTAGTTTAACGATGGAATTATATGTTTTCATGGTGCTTTTGTATACCATACTGTGAAATGTGTTTTGTAGTGTTTGGATAACAACCAGGCACTTTGACTACATTTAAACTTTTAACTGTGTGCAAATTAATATTGTATTTAGGATATAATCGATCCTAAGTAGATTAAACAAACACAAGTTAATGATGATGATAATAATTATGATAATAATATTGATAATATTGATTTATAAACCTCTTTAATCCCTAGATATTAGACTAAATAAAACACAAGGAATCATAGAAAAAAAATGCTATTAATTAAAACATTTCCTTCAAATTCGACACCTTAAACTTCAATTCATTTTCTCAGGACGTTCGAAAGGATTCTGCGTGATTTTTAGCTCATCGACCACAAAATCACATTCTTGTGGTGCTTTCGATTAGCTCGAGCTCGTGAAAACAAATATCTTCTTGATCTCAAGATCCAAATCGAGGTACAGAACGCCACTTTTGGCACTGAAAAGCAAGAGCAAATGATTGAACTAAAAAAGCAAGAGCAAATTCAATCAGGCTGAAATAATAAAACCGCCCTAACCGATTCAACTAGAGAAATCGAGTCCGTGAGGCTGTTCAATTCAACCCTTGATCTGAGTTTCAAAACACCCATACAAAGAGGAATCAGGATATCGATATCAAGATGTTGCACAGTCAGTGTTTATGAGTCATCACCAATAAATTACTATTCCATCAGAGATCCTTAATCTTATTCACCTGAGAAGACGTATTAACACATTTGTTTTTGTCTCTCAAAAGTTACACTGCACGATAAATGTGATCGCTATACAAGATCTCATTCCACCCATCCATCAATACTGCTAGAGCTAGGAATCTACTGAAACTATAGAAATGTCGGTAGAATGAGCCAGGAAGACTGGAGCTGCCTGAAGCAAACACATGAAGCTTCTCACTCTCTAGGCCTAGCAAGCCAGAGGGAGCTCAAAGCACGAAGACGCGAGAAGTAATCGTTTATGGCAAGAAGTGCCCGAGCAGACTGTCTGGTCGTCAATATTCGATGCATTTGTTGTAAGGTTTGCTGCCGCAAATTATCAGCCTGCATAAGTAAATGATGATTTCAACTTCCATGAAACTTGGAAACAAAACTACTTCCAGCTATAACAGATTCACTAGCATGTCCTAAAATATTATTCTATGACCGATCCGATACCTGACGAAGAAAATTCTCAAGAGTTCCAAGTTTTCCCATAGCCATAGCCATCTGACCCATGTAATTTGCGACATTTCCTGATGATACAGAGGGGCCAAGAGACCCAGCCAATGTTTCTGCTAGGGACTGCTGTAAGGCCTCCATCCCTTGGGAGAGAGCGTCTTCAGCCTGTTGTGACGACTGCTGGAGATTGCATATCCCCATCAATTGCTGCTCTGTTAGAGGTTCGAGCTGATTTGCAAGTAACTGCAACAATATAGCACATCAAATTAAACTCAAAGTAGAAAATAAAATGTGAACGGAAACAAAAACGAATCATACCTTTAGAAGTTCAGACGATCGGAAACCCCCAAGCCATAGGAAACACCTTTCAGCTGGTGTCTTCCACATCCCAGACAACATGTGAAAGACGTCAGTCTTGGCAGCGACGCCCTTGATCCTAAATATTTCTTCATAGTGTGTCAGGATACTATCGACGGTAACACGCAGATCATTTTCATTCGCATGAGCATTAACTGCTGCCCGCAGTTCATTTATCTGCCGATTGTGTTCTTCGAGCCATCGTGCATATTCAACATCGAAAGCCAATGCCCCTGCAGGGTGAAACAAATGTTCTCACTTAAGTAAAACTATCAGCTTTCATTTCTATGTTACGAACAAGGTCGATCTTGATTTAAATAAAAGGCCAAACTGCCATGCAAAAAGAATTACCATTCCCACCCATGCTATGTGATTGATCTCCTGAGCTAGAGATAAAAATACCCTGCAAATGAAAAAATATATATATATATATAGCAAATCTGAACAGATTGAGATGAGGATGGTCAAGGACAATACCTGCTGACGAGCTCGTTGAAACTCCTGCTCAACTTGAGTCAGCTTTACTCTACTACTCTCTAGTTGTTGTACATAAGCCTTGTAACAACGGAGAGAACCGGTTAATAGTAGTACGACAGTTTACTAAAATTATAACTGGTTGAAAACAACTATTTTGCAAAGTAAAATTATGTCTTGCCCAACAAATAAAGAAGAGAGAAATCACATGTTTGTGTAAACGTTCTTCTGTGTTAATATCTAGAGAATTTGCATCTAGAGAACAGATAAAAACTTACAGCAAGGATATAGATGACATACCTTTTTCCTTAGTCTACTCTTTCTGGCAGCTTCACGATTTTGTGCAAGGCGACGAAGAGTCTGTGCAAAAACATATATATATGATACTTCAGCATGCAGGACTTAACACGAAAATTGAACAAATTGTTTACCTTTTGATCAAGTGTTTTGTCTTTTGACCTATCACTTGAATCGGAAGCTGCAAGAACAGCAATTTGACCGCGTTCAAACTGAAAACCAGAAGAGTTATCAACAGCCATAAGAAAAATAAAAAATTCAATAGATAAAAGCAAACTCCTCCTAATCTTAAACAAAAGAACAACACATTTCATTACAATGTAGCAATTAATTAAAATCTCATAGTCATGAGTCCATTAGTGATTCAAATCCTATGACCATCATTCATCAAACTATTCACTACTCATAATGTGATTGCAGTTGTGCCAATATCAAGTGGTTTATGGCTATAGTGAGAAAGGAAAAGTTCATGAGTTTAGTTTGATGTGAGATCATGAAACTACAACCTGTGCGCCATGTATGTCTTGCATCTAGGAAAGCATGCTCGCTACTTGTGCCGATAAGCAAAAGAGGAGGGGAGGAAAATATGAAAATGAGATGGTTTGTTGTATAACTCTATTACCAGTAAGATTAAACACAGACAAGGAAGAAATTTGGACATAAGAATAAAGCTATGCCACTTAGAATGGTTCGGTTAATATTCAAAATGATAATTTAGCAGCTGTTATAAATAAAAATACAAAATAGACCATATTGCATGAAGTTACTTGAGATACTCTACATGCAGTCAGACAGACCCAAGGTGTGAACAGAGGCATTCACCCGATATGAATTCCTAAAGTGCAGCAATGGCAGTACATAAGAAAGAACTTAGTTTGGATGATGTGGCATATATCCGTGAAGGAAATTACTGAATCTTTGTTTGACAAACAAAAGAGCTAAGAAATCACCTTCTCATCAGTGTCCACATCTGTAGAGGTATCTGTCCTGGGACTACCCTCTGCCATCATGGCTAAACTGACCGCTGGGAAATGTGAATCGGTTGCTGACCCTTCTTCTGTAGCAGTGCCAATGACTCAACAGTAGCAGTTCAAATGGTTATATCAGTAGAGACTGCCTGAATCAGGAGAATGGAAAATTAAGAGGAATCAACTGGATAATATGAATCAGTAAGTAAAACTATAAAAAATAAAAATAATAATAATAATAAAAAAGTAAAACTTTGTGGGATCATGCTTCCCAAAGGATACATGATCAAGAAGGATCAAAACTAATAGATTGATTAGTTACCAAAAAAATGAGTCAATGATAAAAACTCCAAACTATTCGGTATGCACATGTATCCTACTACCATTCAAGTCCACAGCTATGAGGGTTGTAAATGAGCCAAGCCGAGCCAAACTTTGTGGTATTTAAGCTTGTTTGATAAGGTAACTTGACCAAGCCGAGCCTAAAATGAACCAAGTCGTTGAAATGATTTTCAAGCTTGGCTTGGTTTGTTTTTTATGAGTTTGAACTTGGTTCGTTTAAATGTTATCAAATTCTTAATTTAAACTTGTTTAATTGTTTGAAACTTTTACATTTAAAGCTTGCTTGATTGGTTATGGAACTTGATAATACAAACTTATTTATTCATTTTGAAACTTTCGTTGTTTATTTAGCATATTGATAAGAGTTTTATTAATGAACATTGTTCACGAATATTATTTATGAACATGTTCATGACCATTAACGAGCTGGACACATGTATTCAAACTTGTCCATTTAGTTTAACGAATTGTTCAAGCTTGTTCATTTAATTGATCTTGTGTATATTGGATGAATATATCAAGATCTTACCAAGCCAAACACCAAGCTTGTTCACGAACGTTTGGTTCATTTATAGATAAAAATAAATGCTAAATCATTTTCAAATTTACATGCAATACGTAAATATTTAAGCATCCCAAACTGTCTTCCACATAACCAATTAGGAAATCATATGTGCAATTAAGAATCTAGTATTGCTGAGAATATTTCAACCATCCTCCAACTCTTTCCAATTGAGTAGAAACTTATAAGTGTATAATTAAACCCAACTAACTTCTTTCTACCCTCTAATGAACAAGAGTTAAACTTTATGCAATAATAGAGCCCCATGTATTGCACAATCATAATCATCTAAGATATGAAACAAACAAACAACATTAGCAAACACAAATTACTTAGCTGCCAGACAATTAATGACAGAAGAAGATAATTAAATAAAAAACACTTATGCTAGAGTCAATAGTAGCGCCAGAAATGCACTGCAAACTGCTTGAGAACACATTAGGAGCTATATTTTTCTTGCCCATTGTCTAATGACAAATAAAGAATAATTAATTAATTATACAACAATAGAGAAAAGGTAAAATTGATATTTGCAAAGTATTATGCCAGGATCAAAAATTGCACAATATGGATATTCTGCCAAGAATGATGAATCTAATGATAAAATGTCTTGTAGGGAACAAAGTTTCACAAGTACTGTATGATCAAAGCCAGGTTTAAGTCCTCGTCTTTTTACACCAACAATTTCATAAAACTAACCAGTCATATGGAAGGTGCGTATTGAAGATAAACATCCTCTTTCACCAATACGTAATGGAGAGTGGTGGTAAAAGGGTTTTGTAGACCTTATAAATAAGAGAAAACTCTGACCCAAAGATTAAAAAAAAGACCTTTCTCACATTTAATCTTGTATGGTTATCAGATAAAATTAGTAGATTCAGTCTTGTTAGTGGCAACAACTTCACATAGATTCATTGCCAAGTAAACTATTAAGAATCTTCTTTTCTTTCAAATGATCTGGCAGAAACATCTATTCTACTTGCTTACTCATTTGCAATCCCAAGAAAGCAGTATGTATCAAGAAGCGAAGAAAAATAGAACAACAGAAATAGAGCATCTAAAGATTATGAACGTAATTGTGCTGAAGCACAGAAAAATTCTCAGCATCCAGGCAGCAATTAGCTTTGCATCTTTCTCTACTGGCATCAAGGAAGGAAACCCGATAAAACACCTTTAAAGTATCGATTTTTCTAACCTCAAAGCTACCGCAGCGTCGAAACGAGGGATCCAAAAGACTCTCTTCTAATTCCAGCGGCGAAAGAGGATCTCGCAATAAAAATACAAAAAAACAATAGCAATCCCTAACCTTTGCCCTGCGTTGACAGCCACAAAATCAAATCCTGCTGCTGCTTACGATCCTCGTGGAGCAAAGGCGGGATCTTGGGAGTACTTGGGCCGACGAAGAGACAATTCGGCCCCCCAAATTCCAAAACCTAGATTTGGGGCGGAACGACCGAAGAAGAACCACTCCTACTCCTCTCCGCTGCTCTTGCTGCCGCTCCAACTGCAACTTTGACTTCACTCCCTCGCTCTCTCTCCCTTCTCCCTGTCTACATGTCGTTCTTAAATCGTTCTGGCGCCTGGGCTGCGTTAATGACGCTTAGTTATATATTTACTATTTGATTCCTAATGACGAATTATTTAGAAAAAAAAATTCTTTAAATAAAAATCGTTTTTTTTTAATTCTTAAATCGTTTCTCACTGAAATTTTCAAAAGAAATTGGAAAATTTTCTACTGGAAAAAGATTGAGTTTGACCGAGACAATTTTTTACTGTGTCCTGAGCACGTAATTGAGTTTGACCGTTGACTTATAGCCATTGTTTCGTTTTCTTTT
>JBAMIB010400259.1:0-10045 GCA_037177415.1 Kaempferia rotunda | reverse complement strand
AAACATACATATATATATATATATATAGAGAGAGAGAGAGAGAGAGAGAGAGAAATCTTCAGATAGGCTAACGACTTAGTTGAAAGTACGTAAGGGCCTAAATGTAGACAACTTATTATTAAATACATATGTATCAATATGGGGAACTACCAAGGATTAACTCTAAATTTTTTCTCATTCACATAAATGGTGTCAGATAGAATTCTAGGTTGTGTATGTGATTTTAGCCTGTGCATCATCCTGATCATGTCCTTATTTGATTTCACAATTGTCTGCATAGTGCTGCAAACTGCTGAAGACTTCTTGAACTGGAAGAGAAAGGGCACCGGGCTCACTACCTTTCCCTCTCCCCTGTTTTAGCAAAGTTCGCTCAGTACAGCGCCTCTCCATCATCTTCTGCAAATCTAGGTGGAAGTAACATGCGCTCCCAATCTGCACTTCTGATATCGATTTTCTTGGTCTTCTTTACCTCTTACATCTTCCAATCTATTCTTACTTCTTTACCTCTTTTGACAATAGAATCTATTGGCCACCTTTCATCATGGTCAAACCATCACAAATTATTTTCTTATTCTATTATCGGTTAGAGCTACACCTAACTGTTTTGGATAATATATTTTCTATTGGGTTCCTCATTCAAACTTATACCATAGTCTCCAATCCATTCTAAGCATCAATTCTTTATTATTAATGATATCCTCATTAATATCTCTGCTGAATAATACAACCACATCAATGTTGCCAAAGTTTCTATTCAATTACTAACTATGAGAAAATTGACTAAATTACTATATTATCACATAACCTTTGCTGCTAATTCTATTTTTATTAAGGATTTACAGACGGAAAAGTAGCTTGGTATAGGTTATCAGTTTCAAGCATTGTATCAATTGATAATGGCTACCCTTCATTGAATGGTACCATCTCATATAAGTTTTTATTTTTTTTAGACACGTAAATTTATTTTAAGATTTAAAAGGAGTTGAGACGCCAACTACTGTTTGTTTACCTTCTCCGTCTAGACAGAATCACCTGAACAGTAGCATATCCATTCAATTATCTAAGGTTCCATAATATGGAATTTGAGGCTATATTATATGTATAGATCCAGCAAATGGAGTTAACCCAAGGTAAAAAAAAACACAAACTTGAATGGAGTTTGATGCAATGTTGATTCTTTCTTACTACAATTAATGAATCATTAAAATCACCTGCCACCATCTCGTTGAACATATGGGAAATCATTGCCATTTAACTGAGCACATGCACAAGCTCTTGGATTTGAGCAACCCCCTTTGCATTGACAGCCAAGACAGTTTGTAGGAAGCTTCAAGTTGTTTGCAAATTGCATAGATTTTTGATATACAAAATCTAGCATTAATAGTTCATAACTGTTAGAAAAGATGAATGAAGAGATCCATTGAACAATTCTAAATTAGTAAGGACAATTCATTAGATTATCTGAGCCTGAGCAGTCATAACCAATAATATATTGCAATACAAATAAGAAATTAAAGAGCGCTCAGCTAGAATGCAGCTTGGCTTGAAATCAACAAGGACTAGCAAGATATCAGTTGGTTCATTGAAAATTCAATGACAAAAGCTATATTTCAATGATGTTGTGACTTTGAACTTGGCTAAATGACATAGCCATAGTGATTTTCTTCACTAAAACAGTCAAGCCTCAAAAAGGAATGTCGAAGATAATAAGCAAATGCAGACCAAGAGTTCAACTAGGGAAGTTCAAAAAGGCTCAAACTTCTTGTCATCATCCACTCTTCCATAGTCGTTGGCATTTGCTGGCATACCCACTATCATGTTAATTATATCTGTATTTTGTCATGAACATAATTGTCATGATTGATGTCATATAATTAGGCGAGACCATTGTCCGTTTCAAACTTAAAAAAACAAAAAACAAACCAAACATAATTTCCAATTTTGCCATAGCTTGGTTTGATATGGAGAAACTCAAAAAAAAAAACAAATCAGTTTAGTTGACTAATTGGTCTGTTCAGTGAAGGACCAAATTAAAAATTGGTACACAAAAATTGTACTAATTTTATAAAAGTTACTTTTATATCTATAAAAAACCCACCGATGTCTGTCCCTAGCCCAGATGAAAAAAAGGTGAGGGTTGCATTAGGTTGCTAGGTAGTTCAATAAATAGATCCATATAACTATTGTGTGCTAATGGTAGGTTGTTCCTATGAAGGAACACATATCAATTTTTGCATATTTAATAGTAGGTATTCTTGTAGATAGTTTGCTAAAGAATAAAGTAGGAGTAATAAGAAAGGGATAGGATTATAGCTCTTAAGATAGTGGTGGCAAAAAAACTAATAACGTAATTGATATTCTGGTAGAGGAATGAAAGTGCCCTGAAAAATAAGATATTGAATGGCTTACAAAGTTATTGAACTTGATATTGAAAATGAAAAAAAAAAATATGACCACTGGAAATTAAATACTCTAATTCCCTTATATAAGAATAAAAGAGACGTATAAAATTGTACAAATTATAAGGTATTAAACTAATAAATCATGTTATAAAACTTTGGGAAAGAGTAATAGAAAAAATTCTAAGGAGACCATGATAATTAAAAAAAAACAATTTGGCTAAGATCAAAATCTGCAACCTATGGACATGCAAGATTACAAAAAGGCCGTGCATACATGTTACGTTAGGTATTGAAATTTTGTCACCATGTTAGGTTAGGAAGTGCATAAATAAGAATGGACATGCCAAAATCTGCAACCTATGGCTAAGCTCTGTTGATACTAGACTTTTATGCTTATGTACATACCATGTTACATTTGTCACATGCTAGAGTATTTATTTTATTGGAGCATGCTTTATTACTCTTTGATTGTTCTTAATTATGAAATTATTTGTTGTACAAAATATGACTACTCATGTAGAGATAAAACACAACCTATGGACACGGTAGCATTCTTGTAACGAACCATTAGGGAATCTCTTATAGGGCCTTACAACTCCTAGGTTGGACCTATGAGAGTTGGGTTGGGTCAACTCTAACCAAATATCTTGACACCTCATAATGATTTTGAACTCATGTCAGTTGGCTGTTATTTAAGCCCAACTGAAGACTGAACTTCAAGTGTAACTTCTTAATTTTACTTGGCCTAGCAGCTCATATAACAACTATGGTCAACAAAGATATTTTGAGTTGACCCTCTTAGGTTGATAGAAAGGGTAAAGTCCCTTGACGACAATTATAATTGAGGTTTCCGATATGCTCCATGTTAATGTCCATATTATTATGTTTCATAGATAGAGTTTATGACATATGCATAGCTTTTCTCTTTAACTGTCTTACGTTTATTTTGTTTGACCTCTTGGATGGATCTCCCATCAAATTTATGAACAAATCTCCTTTCTCTTTACCTTCAAATCAGCCAAAGGCTTCTAGTTGTGTTGAGTTTTTGCATTAGGTGCAACCACCATTAGGTTTAGAGTTTCCATGTTTTACAGAAGTTTTGAATTAATTTATTTTATGCTTCCACACTTTTACTTTATTCTTCGATATTTGTCTCTATTATCTTCAACCTTTGTAAACTTAACAACATGAACTTAATTATTTCTATAAGATTTACTTAGTCATTATTATGATAATGCTCATGTTCCCATGGGTACATGTATGTTTGTGTTACAAGTGTTGTCACTGCTCAAGCATGGGAAAGTCAGAAGACAAACGGAAAGGGATCACTTGAGGCATAAAAATCTGGCAGAAGATAGTCAGAAGGTGGTTCCACTTAGTGGGATTTAGAAAGCAAAAACAATCAATGACCACACAACAAGTTAATCTACTAATTGGCTATCAGTAGAGGAAAGGGTGCACTCACTAAGACCGGTCGGGGGAAGAGTGAAACCTCCATTCAAGGCGAAAGAATTCATTCATCAACAAACTCTAGTGAAGTGAGCATAATTCTGCACCATTGGTATCGGGGCGCGGTCACAAACCTAAAGGCAAGGATGTGTCATACATAGGAAAGGAAAAATCCCAAGTTGCAAGCAGCGGACAACTTTGTCCACTAAGGCAAAGCAAAGGAATGTACCACCCTCGGTCTCAACAATCTCTCATGATGCATAAGCAAAGGTTGTTGGTGTGGGGGAAGAAGCAGATAGGTAGCCGTCTGATGCAGGCTACGCCAACGTCATTGGGTGACGGGTGAGTTCAATGGAGAAGACCTCTACAAGAAGCCACATCACCGTGTCTAACACACAAAACAAGCAGATTATCGTATGGAAGAATTTGAATAGTAGAGAGTTGTGTTGGTAACTGCAATAGAGAAGTGATAGGCCACATGGGCGACAGGACAGGATACATGTCAGAGCATTTGAATTTTAAATAGTAATTATACAGTCACTAACTAGCAAAAAGAGTGGAGTGAGCTTCAAGCTTTTGGGCTTGGAGTAAGCCAGCCACGGGATAAAGGAAAATTTAAAAAAAAACAAAATCTCAATTGGGCAAAAACAAGAAGAAATTGCTTAGTGCGAAGGTAGGGTAGAGGAGCGGCATCAAGGTAGAGGAGCGACATCAAGATTGTGAGGCCACCTCAAGAACTTCGAGATGCTTCGGTGGTAGCATCTAGAGTTGAAGCTTGGGCTCCTATAGTAGAGAAGGTACAAGATGATGGCGAGGAGTTGGTTGGCGGCCAAGAGTTAGATGAACATCCCTTAAATTCAGTCGTCGTTGGGCATCAACAAGCCAATATAATGAAGGGCAAGCACAGACGCACAGTGGTGCTATTGAGCCAAAGTTGATGCACGCCGAGCGTGCAAAAGAGGCAGGTCAGACCCCTCACTAGCCCATAAACTTGATAGGAAGAAGAGATGGGTGGATTTATTCTCCACCAAGTGACTCTGCACCGAAGAAACAATATTGCAGCACCTTTTTCAATTGATAGTCAGGTAATCCTAAATGTGATGATATAGAAGTAATGGAACAAGTAATGGGTTTTTGTCTAGTTGAGAGATTCCTTGAAAGGTTCCTTAGTTGGCAAGTGGTCAAAGGCATGGTCAATCGTTGGCACGTACCATACAAATTGCAAGTTCACGGACGCCAATAGCTACTATTTCAATTTGACAGTGAAGAGGGGAGGATCGTATGAGCATATGGATGCCTGATTTATCCCAAAGTCATGCTGCCATGTTTCTTGTTCGAAGCTAAAGAACAGAACAAAATTCCACTCTGGATGTAAATTCACAATCTCCCAATTGATTGTTGGTAAACAAAGCATTGAGTAAGATAGTCTCTCGCATTGGCAAGCCTTTATACACTAATCAGCAAACTAAAACCAGGGAGGGCAACAGTTTTGTTTGTGTGCTTGTGGAAATTGACATCCAAGGAGCTCCCACAACATGTGCCCATTGGTAAACTTTGAAATTACGCTTCAATGCGTACTAAAATTTTGTGCATACTGCAGAAAATTGGGCCATCACACAGGGAATTGTAAACATGGAAGGTGAAACAAATGCATTAGGCGCAACAGACAGTGTGGTAGATCAAAGGAGGAGCAACCTTCTGCAGCCATCTCAAACATCTATAGCCAAGCATCAACGCAAAGCCAGCAGCAGCACTCTCAACAGCCAAGTTCAGCTACAGCACTAGTACACTAACAGATGCCAGCAGAGGAGGTCACGGTAACTGCAACTGGCAACTCCATACAAATCCATACTTGGGCAAGTGCAGCTATGCTGAAACCTTTGGCCAGAAATGCCTCACCGATGGAACAAAAACCAATGGCACAACAACTAGATAGCAGCAGGGGAAGGCATCATCATCTGTTGCAGTTTCAAAACTCAGGAGCAATCCTATTAGGGAGGATTTAAAAGGGAAACCAGTGATGGTGGATGAAACAAATCACAGTATTGGCACATCCATTTCAGCTGTTGGCATGCAGCAAACCTCTGCGGGAGGGCTGGATATGCAGTCACAAGGGAAAGGTTTGCAGACTACTGTATATCACAGCAGTATGGTTAGGATATCAGCAATGGGGCAGCATCAACTGCCACCAATCCTACATAAATTGCAGCTTGGAACATTAGGGGCTTCGACAAGCCCCTAAAGCAGAAAGGAGTGGAGCCCTTCTTTTCGAAAACATAAGATTGGAGTAATAGGATTGCCAAATACATAATTAACATAGGCTGCATTTCAGAAATTGCAAACAATTAGGTTCGAGCAACTACAAATGGAGCACAGCACTGCAGGAGAGCAAAGAGGACGAATGGTATTAATCTGGGATCAGCAGAAAGTTAATGTAGTGGTACTGGACTTCCAACAGCAGTTGATACATTGTAAGGTAACCTGTAAGATCACTCATTGTTGTTATGATCACCTTTGTCTATGTTAATCTATCAATTGTTGTACAATGTCCACTATGGACTTATCTCCAGAGATTGAGTGCGCGAATGGATTCTCCTTGGCTGCTGCCAGGAAATTCAAATCCATGTTGTCAGCTGATGAGAAACAAGATGGGCTGCCGTTGACCAATTATCATATAGCAGATTTTCTAGAGTTTACAACCCAAGCAGCTGATGTCAGTGGGCTGTAGATTTACTTGGATAAATGGTACTATCTTCTGCAAGCTGGATCGAGCTATGGTTAACAAGGAGCGGATGGAAACTGATCACAGGAGCTTTGCTGAGTTTTATCCTCCAAGCTGTCTTTCTGATCATGCATCTTGTGCAGTATCAATATTGGAGTGATGAGCCAAGACATCGGACAGCCTGCTCGTCAAGAAACTGCAGTAGATCCGCCAGGAGAACATGCTCATTGCCAGTTCCGTTCAAGCTGCCGCCAACCAGCTTGCTGGCTGGTTCGATTCCGAGCTGCAAAGTTGTGTTAGGGCTGCTTACGACCTCTTCAAGCCACAGAGCACAAAGGAGTGGGCAGCAGTAGTGTGGAAGGCATTCCTCATGCCAAAGCACAGATTTTTCATTTGGCAGCTTGTGAACAGCAAGGTGCAAACCAAGGACAAGCTGGCGTACGTTGATTGCAAGACTAATCCGTTGTGCCAACGGATGGATGAGACGAAGGGTCATCTTTTCTTTAATTGTTCAGCAATCAAACCACTATGGGATAAGGTGCGCAGTCGGTTCAATATCAGCCCCAAATTTGCGACAGCCGCAGGTTTACTGGATTGGTTTGGACAACAACAATGCAGAGACAACCGCCTCAACAAAATTCGTCACTTGGATATCTCTTACATGCTCTATTTGATTTGGCTAACCCGAAAAAGGTGCCAATATGAAGGAGGCATACCAAATGTTGAAATGATGTTTAGAAAGGTCCAAATGCATGTATTCCGCTTCTTAAGCGGGTCGAATGTAATTCGATAGATGACATCAATGCTATTTACCTTTATCAAAAAAATACTGGTAGAACAACAGCGGATCAGGAAACCATTCAAGTTTTACAAAATGTGGACAGCACACGATCACTTCCTGCAGATTGTAGAGGAGGCCTGGAGTGCATGACCAAATGGCACTGCACAATTCCATCTCAAGCAAAAGCTGAACATTCTGAAACTCAAGCTTCAGTCCTTCAATAACCTGCATCACCAGCACATTTTGAAGAGAGGACAGCATGCTAAATCAGACCTTGAAGAAGCCCAGCTCATTGGATTATGCACAGGGGAGATGGAGATTCAATATAAGCAGTGTTTGTAACAAGTGATGAGTCTGGCTGAAAATGAAATGTCCTTTCACTCGCAGTGTATCAAGGCTCCCTATCTTAAGGGTTGTGATAGAAACACAAAATTCTTCGACAATTTGGTCAAAAGAAACAAGAAGAAGAATGAGATTGTAGCCTTACAACAAAGCTCTGGTGAGGTACCATCCAGCTGGGAGGAGATAGTCTCTGATTTTACAGTAAACTGGCTGGATGGCTATGGTTTAGGCATGGGAATGCAATAAACGGAGCAGAGGTAAATCTGAATCTGTTTAGGCATGGGCAGGTGCACAATTGATCCAGCCAGTTACTCCAAAGGAAATCAAGAAAGCTTTGTTTATTGGTGATGATAAAGCCCCCGGGCCTGATGGCTATGGAGCAAGATTCTACAAGTAGGACTGAGCATGACTTTCAAGCGGCCATTGTTGAATTTTTTCAGCACAGGCAGGCTCCTCAAGCAATGGAATCACACTCTTATTGCACTAGTACCGAAATCCCCTCATGCAACCAAAGTAGAGGATTATAGACCCACTTTATGTTGTACAGTCTTTTATAAAGTTATAGCCAAGATAGTTGCAAGGCAGAGGTTCTGGGGAAGATTCTTCATCCAACTCAGGCAACATTTGTCAAAGGGCAGTCTGTTGCAGATAATATCCACTTAGCTTAGGAGCTACTAGAAAATATAAGAACAGGATCTCCCCTAGGTGCATGCATAACATGGACGTGCAGAAAGCTTTTGATTCAATCAGTTGGGACTTCTTGCAAGATGCACTACATGGTTTGGGGTTCCCACATCAGTTTATTGCATAGATAATGGAGTGTGTTACCAATACCACCTTCTCAATTGTAGTTAATGGAGGACTTTATAAACACTTCAGAGGAGCAGAGGTCTGACATAGAGGGAACCCACTATCCCCATACGTATTTGTATTTGGCTTGTGCTTAAAGGTATTCTCACAATTACTGCATCAGGCTACATCAGGCTTTGACTATCATTTGAAATGTGTTGAAGATCACACACCTAGCATATGTTGACGACTTGCTACTCTTCGCCAAGGGTAACACTTCATTAGTGGGCATAATTGCTAGTTGCTTAGAGCAGTTTAGTGGCAGAGCGGAATTGCACGTCAACCGGCTTAAATAAAAAATTTACATGTCTTGGGTGGATGAGGGAATCAGGGTCAGCTTGATGGAAACTTCAAGATTCCAGGAGGGTACATTCCCATTCAGGTACCTTAGTATACAACTTATTTCAGAGAAACTAAGTATATCAGAGACAATATATTGACGCCATCATTGGTAAGCTTCAATCTTGGCCACGATGCACTCTCTTATGTAGGGAAAATATAGTTGATAACGTCAGTTCGTCAAAGAATTGAACGAAACTAGCTATCCATCCACTATTGTTTGAGATGATAAACATGATCTATACATTGTGTAGGAATTTTGTTTGAACATCTAAATATCCCCCATCTCATGGCAAAATATATGCTCGCCAAAGGAGAGAGGCTATAGGTTGAGGGATCTCAAAGCTTGGAACAAAGTCTTATTATCCAAAGTTTTATAGCACATAAAGGATAAGAAGACTTCCTATAGATCAAATGGATACACTATGTATATGAGAGACTTGCAAACTGGTGGGCATGGCAAGTGAAGACCTCAAACTCCCTATTGATAAAGAAATTATTGAACATAAGAGGTGAGATACTAAGATCATAGGGCACAATTGCAGTTGAGCAAGCTACTGAATGGTATGTACCGATATTTAAAATACCGTGTCATACTGAGCGGTATGAGCAAAATAATTAATTCCGCCCGCCAATCGGCACCGACATGCCCGAAACCCTACGACTGTCGCGGAAGCGTTCTGCAAGCCCCACAACCATCCGAAGGCATCAAGCGAGTCGGACGACCAGCACAAAGGTTTCACGCAAGCCCGCAGCCCCTGTAGGCACATCGTGAGAGCCCCATGGCCACATCACATGAACCCCACAGTTGCCCCCGCGGGCACATCGTGAGAGCCCCATGGTTGCATCGCGTGAACCCCACAGTTGCTAACAACACGATTCACAAAGGGATAGCGGACGAACGAGAAACTTAGCTTTTAATTAAATAAGTTGAGTTAATAATTTCAACCCGCGCATAGTCATAAATAGGGATAATTTAATTGAGCTTAATTAAACCCTAATAAAACTATTACATTAACTATATATATATAGGCAACGGCTTCCTGCGCACCTGTGATCGAAAAGCGTTAGAATTTTTTTTTTTAAGATCCCAATTATGGCAATCAGATTTTCCCTTTAAAGTTTAAGGGTTGGGTTATAGTATTAAACACAAAAAAATTT
>JBAMIB010400241.1:0-10046 GCA_037177415.1 Kaempferia rotunda | reverse complement strand
GGCGAACTGGGGAAGGAAGAGGTGATGCCGGCTGTCGCTAACGCCATGTGGGTGACCGACGCCGATGACGATATCCCTCGCGGGCTGTCCTCGTCGTTGAGCAGGGCGCCATTGAGGACAGCGCTTCGAGCGCTGTCCCAGGACCAGTCCTTGAACGCCAGCCCCGGAGGAGAACGTTCCTTCGCTGCCAAAGTCGCCTTTTTCTCGGCCTCCGATGCCAATGGATCCTCCTCCGCCAATTTGTGCTTCAGTTCCTTGATCTGCATTTTTATCGATTGGCCAAGGAGTCAAAATCCCCCCTTGCAGAATTTCCCCCAAATTGGTGAGTGCAAAATTAGGGTTTTCGGGTTACCTCGGCAAGCAAGGACTCCTTGTCGCGGAGGAGGGCGTCGCAGTCGAGGCGGATAGCGTCGTGGTTTGCCTTGAGGGCGGCGTAGTCGTGCTCCAGATGCTTGGTCTTCCACCGCGCCCGGCGATTTTGGAACCAGACGGCCACCTGCCGTGGCTGAAGGCCGAGCTCCTGCGCCAGCCTCAGCTTCCGTTCCGGTGCCAACTTGTTATCCACCTCAAAGCTGTTCTCCAGTCCTCTCACCTGTTCCGCGCTCAGCCGCCGCTTCTTCGCCCCGCACTGTACGCCGCCGCCGTATAACTCCTCCATACTATCTTCCTCCTCCTGCCCGTCTATGGACGACAGGAACATTCTCCTCTCTTCTCCTACACCAAGCAATTCAAGGTTAGAGAGCAATTACACTCAAAAGTTTCAATTTTTTCATCATTTCTTATCTCAATTTAGCTATTCATCATGGAATTATACCAGTGGGGATCAAATAATCCGAGTAACTAAATGACCTCTTCATGCCGTCACAGCTTAGTCGATCGCCTGAAGAGATTTAGGTAGTTCTCAAGAAGCAAAAAGAGTCGCTTTAGCTGTAAGGACTTGGTTTGGTGCCCTCTTAACGGAAGAAGGGAATTGGGTTGAAACCTAACAGCTGAGGGAACAGCTTTGTGGGCAACCGAGGAAGAGGAGAGGAGTGTGGTCCCTTCCATGTCCCCTCTTCTTTCTCCTTCAGGTTCATATCCTCTCCTTTAGAGCCCATCAATGGAGAATGATCTCTCTGTGCTCTGAAGCTTTAGGAAACTTGCTCATAGATCAGGCAGATAAGAGGTTGGAGTCGACAAAGATGGATAAGGGAGTAGGAGAACTGCAGAACAGAAGGCAATAGATTGCGTGCCTTTATAAATAAGAGAGATGTGTATGCAACCTTTTGTTGGGCTTGGGGTTTAGTTTAGACTGACACGGGTTAAGAGGAGAATTTGGAGTGAAATGTAATGTAACGAAATGAAATGACAGTAGGCTCAAATGCATATTCATTTGCTATTCCTTCTACCCATGCTGATAAAGAGTTCTGGCAATGTAATTTTACATTGATTTTGTTTTTGTGTATGGACCCACTCATTCATGGACTTGGAACTTTAGACGTCTGTAAATATAAGAAATAAATTACACCATTAGTATCTTAATATTTTAACTAAATTATTAAAAAGTAGTGAAACTTTAGAATTTCATGATTTTGTTACCTAAACAGATGTTTTTATGATAAAACTTGATGTAAATGCCTAGCACGAGGGTTTTGGAGTATTAGTGGTGTAAATGAACAGACAATAATCAATCCACGCTGTCAATTAAATATATCTTGCTAAAGTTGGCATGATGACATGTTAGTATTTTAATGCTGAATGAATGAAAAAAAAAATGAGTGATGCCAAATTTAGCTATAATATATGAATATTGTGGTAGATTTAGAGAAAACTTCCAGAGGCTATGCTAAATTTAGATATTAACCTTTTCTTAAATATAATGCAACATCAACAACACGTCTCTTTTTAACCAACTAATTGAGATTCATTATATGGGTATTGTTTGTGCTAGGGAAAAATGTCCCTTGTGATTTGCTACATGTATTTTATCGCGAGACCGGTGATACTAGACCACTTGGGGTGAGCGATATCATCTTTGCTCCAATTATATGGGTATTGTTGTTGAACTTTATTCTGTGTGATTGATCTTAAGATTGAACTTTAATATGTCATTTACAAGGGCACTTCAAAGCTTACTAAAAAGCACTTTAAGCTAGCCAACAACAGTTGGGCTCCATTAGCACTGTTTTTGCTAGGTAGATCCTCTTTGCACTATCGCTATGTTTTAGTACCCCACCCATTTATCAACCCAAAGAAGGAAAGTCTTGGAGATTATGTTTAAATAAAAAGTGGTCTTTTTAGAATTTTTAGAACACGGGTTAAAACACATGTTAGTTAATACTCTTATATTATTAAAGTTGTCTTCTCAGTTTCCACTACTAAAGACGACTCATTCAACGATTTTTAATTTCCTTGGTTGAACTGGCTGGTTTTACTTTTTAGGAACACATTCCTTCGTCGTAGTAAATTATGATTCCAAGTTTCTACTTTGACGTTAAAAGAGCAGTGCAGAAGGAGCAAATGCATGCATGAGGCATTCATTCAATGGAGGCTTTGATTGTAATAAACCGTGTTGCCCCACCGTATCAGACTATCAGTGGTTTATGGTGGCAGGTTCCCATGCTCGCCCATTGTGAGCCCATGCCTTTATCGAGGTGCATGATGGTCAGTCTTAATCATTTTCCCTATGCCTTTGTTAAAATGCTAGCTCTGCAGCCACGGCGGCCATGACTTGTAATTCTGGATGTCATCGAGCAGACAATCACAAGTGACGGTGGCATTAGCCACAGTGATGAGTATGTGTTCTTAATTTATTCAATTCCTGAGTTTATATATTCTTAATTTATTCAATTCCTGAGTTTATCTCTTATACAGCTTTTGAATATGCAAATGGGGACAAACAATACAAATAAAAAGATTTAATATATATAAAGTTTTGACATGCTACATGGAGTCAATTGAGTTAAATCAATACAGGAACCAAATCGCGTTCAGGCTGATCGAGCATTTTTTGAGTTTTTTAATGCCTTGAACTTGTACCTGCATCAGACACACACAAACTGACGAACATCAAGGTTTTGACAGTCTTACTGCTTCCATGTAAGTTTCGATTAGTCTTCCACATTTATTGGAATAGTGGACTACTGTACATGGCGACTAACATCTAGTTCTTCGTGGATGATGATCTATTGTTGTTCAGGCCAAGACATCAAGCTTTTTGCTGAAGCAGCCTTTAATCTTGTAGCTTCCACCTTACACCTGTGCATCTACAATGGCAAAGTCTAGTCCTATATAGTGGAATGAACCCTTTAACATCATCCAAAGGCTTTGATTCCCATTATCATCCAAAGGTGATTGATTGATTGGGAAAGCGATGCCCTTGTGGTAGAGCCTACGGCAGCACCTCACCTAATGGATTCCTGCACACAAGGAAGAGCCACAGGAAGCAGATAAACAAGGAAAGGTAACGAAGTGAGGAGGTGTGCTATTAGTTTTGGATGGCGTTTTCAGCCATGACCAGGAAAGTCCAACAAGGATGTGGATATTTGGACTTATCTTGAGTGCTGAAAACTTTAAGAGAGCTATGAAATTGCAAGGCCTATCACAACTTTCAGGGTTATGCTTGATGCAGTAGAAAATTTTCATTACACAATTCCTGATAATGCTCTAGCAGAACTGAAATGGATCCAAGGACAATTCTAAACGCGGACAGATAAAAAATGATAGCATTTGGCGGGTGATTAGTCTTTTGCAGATTATTAGATTTGAAGCAAAGAGGATGTAACGTCGATTTGATAATGTGCTTGAGTAGTTGTTGAACCTGTGCTTTCTTTCATTCGGTTTCCAGCTGAAGGTTCACAACTGAAATGGTTTGCTGTGTTTTCCTCCTTCCGTGGTCAGGATCGGCCATAGTCCTCGGTGATATCTCACCTTCTCTCGTTAATTTCTTGAACTATGAAATGCAGCTCGTTGAAATCCTTAAAAAAAAAATAGCTTGAGCGTTCCCTTCATCATTCAATTAATTATGGAGAAACTGCTCGTGGTTTTGGTGATCCCGCTGTTCACTGTCTGCGTTTGCTGTTCAACAGAACAAAGGAAAATGAGTAAAAAAACAAAGAGAATGGAATAAAAGGAAATCTGTAAATAGACGAAAACACCTCAAATTCCTTTCACTTCAACTTCACTGAGAGAACAGTATGCAAAAGTTCCACGTACATCCTTTTGTTTTCTCCAGCGTAACTGTTAATTAAGCGACTCTAACTTGACTATAAGCAGGTATCAATGTTCATCAAAGGGATGCAGCTGCTTCAATAAAGGGTCATGCAACAACGCATTCACACAAAATCAAAGGAATTTAAAATGATTTCTTGAAAGCAACATGCTTTGCTCTAAATGAAAATAGTGGGTTTCAACTGTGTCTGCCGAAGTCGACTTGCTACAACGACATTGCACCGCTATGGGAAAACATGGCATACTACCACTTCCTGACAACTTTTCTGTCTATGCTGATGAACCTGATTTAGATTGCCCTACAGACGGGCTTTTCCTCTGTTCCAGAGGCAATTGAGGACATCCGGCAAGGCAAGGTCTGCGTCGATCAGATTGAATTTTTTTATACTGTTTTTGCAACTCGGATGTCCCTATTTTTGTTCCTTAAACCTCTGTCTGATATTGCTTTATTCGTGCAGTTTATTATTGTTGTTGACGATGAAAATCGACAAAAATGAAGGAAATCTTATAATGGCTGCATCTTTGGTAACACCAGAGGCAATGGCCTTCCTAGTCAAACATGGGACATGAATTGTGTGTGTGAGCATGAAAGAAGAAGATCTTGAAAGATTAGATCTTCCTCTCATGGTCTCAAATAAAGAAAACGAGGAGAAGCTGCGCACTGCATTCACTGTCTCAGTAGCAAGTTATTCATACGCTTTTGAGAAATAAACCATCATCATGAAACATTTTCATAGAAATTTTCTTTTTTATGGTCATATGTTAATGCTTGATCAGATTGATAAAATTTATCGTTTTCAGGATGCCAAAGACGGTACGATCACTGGTGTTTCTGCCAAAGATAGGGCAAAGACAGTTAAAATGGTCACATCACTTGATTCAAATCCTGATGACTTCAAACAGGAGTTTGTTTCCCTTCCACCTTTCTCCCACCTTTCTCCTATGAATTACATGCCCAAGATATTGCCTCTATAATTCGAATTGCTAGATATGCTATTTTTCAAGTCAAGCAGCACATCAATTCAAAGCTCATGCTGCAATCTAAACAATGGTGGTATCAGAATTAATCTAAATTCATAAATGTCTTAAAAACTACACCTGCTTGTTGATCTTGTGTATTGAAATTGTTTAATCATGCCATGATGTTAAGGGAGTGCAGCAGGAGGAGATGTCGATACCGGCAACCTCCATGGCATTGCAAACCCACTCTGGTACATCACCCTTGGGGAACTGTAAGTAATTTACACAGAAAAGAAGTATGTAATTTGCCTTAATAAAAAATAAATGCATCTATGAGAAATTTGAATAAAAAAAAACTCAAACATAATAATATTCTCGAGAAAAACAAGAGACTAGTTTTCACATTGGTTGCAGTGAAAATCAACCTGGGTCTGTAGAAAACCCCTCACAAACCTGTCGAATAGAACAAGAGACTCATAAATATATCCTGACAATTTTTGGTAGAAATTATTCATAATCATAATTAGGAAAGATATACAATACTAGGAGAAGATCACATACTCTGGAAATCGCCCTTCGACTATAGATGTGTGGAGGTTCTTACTAAGCTGCAGGAATAAGTAAATTCCATCCCAACATAAGATTTTATAGTGCAATAACAAGTTTTAAGACTATTTTGTAAAATGTGATGAGAAACATATGTTGTCTCCAGACCAAAAAAAAAAAAAAGCCTTTACCCTCATCATATATGACAAATTATGATAGGATAGTAGCTGGGAACCCATAGCATCTTTTGTGACAAGACTATGTAAGTAGGCTCGTGTATAGTTTTTACAGACCTGAAAGAACAGTAAATGAATTTGGTAGACGATAAATGCAAACTTTAATCAATTTTGCTACTGCACATTTTGAGCAGCCTTACCATGCATGAGCATGTTGAATCAATAGGACGTTCATCATTGGCCATGGCTTGGTTTTTCAACTTCAAGATTCCCTGTGTAGGTAAAGAATTTATATTGTCAAAGAATAATCAAGATTAACAAGAATTATGTATTTTAGTTAGTAGGTTAACCTCAGGAACCAGAGCTGTGCCGAATCGAGCAGTTCGTGTGGGATATACACAGTCATACATGTCTGCACCTAAAGCACTGCAAACTACAATATCCAGTGGATACCCAACACCCTGGAAAGTAATTTTCGTAGCCAAGTAGTAAAATGCATCAGGCAGAAAAGATAGGGCCTTAATACATACAGTAATCAGAATGATCAGACACAAACTAAGCCGTGCAAATCCACACGAACAAAGTTATCTGTTTCTTTAAGATGAAGAAATAGATGCTTGAGTATGCTAATTCAGAATGGTGTGCAAGTGGAGGAAGGTCCAGCCTAATATCATTGACCATGAGATACAATAAAATTAAATTGGTGTATCCATAGTTCAAAATTTCAACTATTCTACGTCCTCCAAAAATTGCAGCAAACTGAAACCTCCTTAAGCATCCGCTTAGTGCAAAAAGTGGGGCTCCAAGATATGATAATGCTCATGTTGTAACATCTTTAAACCTCAATGAAGCAAAAAGGTGATTTCGCCTACCAAGTGGCCTCCTAGGTGGAAGGGCATTTAATCCTTGGGGCATTTAAACCTCAAGATATGATTGCTTGAAGAAGGTCATTGAACAAGTCATATATTGTATCATGAAGTCGAACAAAAGATTATTCAGAGCTAAAAACTGGATATTTTGAAGGTTTGAGACAAAAACAGATCTTCGGACACTTCAATTTATGGGCAGTTAGAAGCGCACTGTCACGTCAGACAGTGGTCATCAGCAAACTATATTTGCCCATTCAATCAGGACGCATGTACCAGAACTTTCTTAGGATCTTTAACAATGGAGCTATATCAGCAGAGTTTTATAAGGTGAAATAAGAAGTGTTTTGCCTGTTAGAATTGTTTGGCGATGAAGAAAGAGTATGAGTCCACAACTGTACCATCACATATCGGGGTTTGTCTTCTGGTAGTGAAGCAGTACACTGTGCAACAACACGCCAAAAGGAATCTTTATCTTCACCGCCTACAAGACCACCAATAGCATAGCTGTCCCAATAGGAGGTTAGATTAGCCTTCTGTTGCCAGCAAAGTTAAGAAACATAACTAGTTGAATAATTCTAGCCTCAGCAAGTTGCAAAATAAGTGAAATACTTTCAATCGTTATGCGATTAGTCAAACTGATGCAACCGTACTTCTCATAATGACTAAAATGTTCATTAGTATAGTTGGTTCACTGATATTTTCCATTAATAAATACTGCTCGATGTAGTTTTTTTTCAAGGAATTTCTTAAAAAGAAACAATCAAGGGCAACAACAAAATCTGAAAGAAACTAAACATGGATGATGTTGGCCTACCCTGGTAAATTGCGGTCCACCAAACCTCTGACACATATATCTCTGGAAATAAAAGCATATTAGTATATTGTTAATTGCTTGTAATATCTCAAAGACACCATATGACTCACCGCAAAACAGGATCTAATCCTCCTTGCACAATTCCAAATAAATTCTGTACATCAGGCCTCTTATGAGCTGCCCTTAAAAATACCCAACAGACCAGAGGGAAAATAACAAATTATGAACATAATGGAAACAATATATTATGGTCAATATACTTAGTCCAGATGCAAAGATAGATTAATGCATCGAGCAAAATACAATTACTACTACAATTTGCCGTATACAAATTAACCAATGCTGCTACTGTTTCTATTGCAATATACCAAAAGTAGCATTAATGGCATACTGATCTAATAGATAGAATAATATATATATATAAGCACAATTCATGGCTTCAAGCTACAATGGAATATCGATGTGTATGTACATTTATTGTAATTCTAAATCCTATTAACTATTTTGTAACTAATGATGAATGACACAACACCTGGCACAATCAAACAACGGATGAATATTAAAGTGTTGCCTTGTTTCCTAACATATTAAGGAGAATCAGCATAAAGAATTAGCCGGAGAGATTCAAGTTATCCAATAATGGAATAATAGATTTTCCTGTCTTCTATGCAACTGGGATACTTGAAAATTTCTAGGAAAAAGTAGCAGCAGCATACACAGAAACACTGGCGATTTTGGTCAAGAGCTAGTACACATGCAAGGACAAAGGGGTCAATAACATCACAAGGTAGAGGAAGGAAGAAGTTTATGGAGAGGAAGGGAGGAAAACACATGGAGTGAGAAAGAGTATAAATAACTCTTACACACCCAAAAATTCTATTAGCACAACCAAGCACGTCTAAATCATACCCCCAATAAAAACTTAGGTTCAACCTTAAAAAAAATTTAAGAAGCTGAAATTAAACAGGAAAACATTCTGTATCTAACAATTATTTCTTTCTTGGTAAAGATGTTGGCCAACAAGAAGATACATTTGAACTTGGAATTACCAATAATCAACAGATACATTCAATTTGACACCACGAATATCATCAAAATGAAGTAGACATAAAAAAAAACACATCAATTAGACAAAACTCTTTCAAAGACAAATGTATTTTGTGCATCAAAGAACCAAAAGTAATCAAGTTGTCCATACCGGATATGCATCTATCAATCCAACGAAGAGTGCGATACATAGCTTCCTCAATGCGTGGACCAGTAATGGTAGTTTTTACAACATCATCAAGTGCCATGATAATATCAGCTCCAATCATATTCTGCAAATATATATAACATGAAAAGCATAATTTTTCATGTAAATTTGAAGACGATATTAAGCAGAAAGCAATGAGAGTATGTTCCTTGTAGACATGACAGAATGCAAGAGAGTATAAAGTGGGATGATAGTTGGGCAATTATTTCTGCAATTTGTAAGTTCATCGGATTGCTGACTGACAGATAGTCATAGATCCTGATAAATTTAAAGGAAGGTTGTTTAACTTGAATTTCAAGGTGTCATACTTGGTAGTCACTAGGTTATAAACTAAACCAGCATCTTAGGATTTGGTGACTAAATGTTGGCTGCATGCACATAGTTAGATTACAAACTTTGAGTTCCACGTATCATGAGTATATGCACAAATATATATGGAGCATTAGTTTAAAAAAAAATTGTAATTGCAGTGCATAGACATAGGCCAGCTAATTTTGCATACAAACTCTTTGTCTGCTAAGGTACCAAAAATATGATAGAATGAAAAAATTTACTGATTGATAGAACAGTGATGACCAACAAGTATATTAATTCCATAGTAAAGATGCTCAAAAGCTTAATTAAGATCCAATGTTCCTAGCATACAAAAGGTCGCAATGTTACGGTGAACTATGTTATATGCAATCTTAAGAGACGGCGCAGACTGCTCATGAGTATGACAGAATTTCTCTATACATGAGGCTCATGCAAAGCCTGTAAAATAATGACAAGACTAAAATCTAGTTGAGCTCATGTCTTTTTGAGTCATCAATCCTACCTACCCTACAAGAGAGAGATACCAGTTCCATATATGACCCATGTACAATGCAAATACAACCTTTAGTAGACATAAAATCTACAAACCATAAACAAAAATCTCAACAAATTAACCCCTTTAGAGAAAAATTTAGAAAAGAAACAATCAACTATATGTAATATAATCAATGGCAAAATATCATTGCGTACAATCATAGATAAGCCTAGAAGACCAAATATCAAAATGCTAGAATCAAACTTAACAATAAAATTAATACACCTTCAACGAGAGGAAATGACAAGCAATAAGTACCGAAAACACGACCATCCATCCCCTGCCTCTTCCATAACCGCTTCCAGTACCATAGGCATCTTGGGTTTGACAAAATAAAACAGTGTGTAGAAACAAGCATGTTGATAAA
>JBAMIB010400230.1:0-10048 GCA_037177415.1 Kaempferia rotunda | reverse complement strand
CACTCATATTTGTTTTTTCAACTGCTCCGACTTCTTGATGTTGCTCCGCTACAACACTGCTGCTACCAACCGCTGCTGAGAAGTCATCCGACATCGAGCTCGATCTGCTAAATCTACGAGTGTTGGGTAACGAATTTCTTGTTGTGTACTTAAATTACTGCATAAATGAAAGTGTAGTTTGTTACACTTATCATATTCTTTAACTGTACTTGATCCCCTCTTCCGGCGGTTCCGGAAGAAGTTATTAGTGAATTACCCATCGATAGATCCGCAGACGTAGGTCTTGAAGTAGGAGTTGCCGAAGATTCCAAACCAAGTAAATCGCTTGTGTTCTTGTGCTTCTCGTGTTCTTGTGTTTCCACTGCGTACTCGTTAGTTTTTTAAATTCGAAAAGGAAAGTTTTTTAAAATCCCGTGATTCACCCCCTCTCACGTAGCCAACGATCCTACAGACGTGACTACTCGCAAATACGTGTGACTTCAAAGGTTATTAGCCCAACGAAGGCAGGATGTCAAGTGACAATTAATGCGGCGACATGTTTTATATTAGGCGCATCACGTCTAATAAATGCACAATCTTTTGGAAATAAGCTGTAATAAATGCATAAGATTGGCCCTCTCCCTCTCTCCACGTGGTGCAGATATCGTGTCCAATCAATCAGTTTTGCACTTCTTTCGACTAAGACAAAAGGGAGAGGTTTATGATGTGGCGATTGTTCGGTGAGCCACATGACGTCAATATTGAAGGTGATTTGGCAATCAAAGTCTGGGCCTAAAGGATCAGATGTGTCATTGGGGTGAGGATCAAATTCATTCTGAGGGGGCTTTAGATGAGTCACTACTTAACACTTAAGCATCCCTTTAGGTTCTCTCTCAACCGTATTGGATTGACCATCCTACCGCTCGGGAGGAGATACCTAGCTCGCCGATCGGGGAAATCACGGTGTTAACTCGGACCGCTATTACGACTTGCGTAGTTGACACTAGACACTTCAACATCGCTTATATTAATGTGATCTCATATATACATAAGGAACTTGAACAGGAAATATAAATTAAAGGTCATGCGGATTTATTATGTGTTCATCAATCATAGCCTCATTAAAGAAAGAAATCAAAAAACTTTCTTATAATTAATAAGTTAATAATTAATTCATTATTCTCTTATAATAAATACCACCTTAACCTTAAAGGTTTGAGTAAAAAATATATAAAAGGATAGAAATACGAAAAAAAAAAAAAACTTCAAAATTTTCCTGTAGATCTTCTTTGGAATGTGAATCTACAAGATCAAACGTCATCATTTATTTTCCTTTAGATAGCAAATTGCAAGAGACATCTAAAATATTCATAATCACCTTTTTACTAGAGTGATAACCCAACTCTACCAAAACATCACCGATATTTCAATCGCGCTCGCTATGCCTCTTGCCACCTCTCCAAGGAGGTATCTGAGCTTTAGATGGTCTGAAACATATGCATTTAAGCTTACCAAAACCATCCAGCACGAGTTTCAAACGAACACCAACTTGAGAACTAGATGACTGAAGGGAGTTGCAACAGATGAAGCCCTGATTAAATCCTGTCACAGGGCCTGGCTGAACTAAGAAATTTTACCTAATTTGTCGACCAAAGTATTCACATCATCCTCGTTGCGGCCATCGATCCTGTCGTTCAACAGATCCTCCCAAAATTCCACATTCAAATCCCCGTCTAACTTGAGTTCCGACAGCTTCACTTGTTCTTGGTAAGCGTCCTCACTCACCAGTCCCTGCATCTCCAGGGCCAAGTCGCCCAAACCCAATGCTTGTTCCGCCACATGGAAGTCCTGTGGATCGTCGTTTTCAGCTTTGACCGTAATGCCGACGACTTCTCGGCCGACGCTGCTACTTCCGGCGTCATTCTCTGGAGTTTTGTCGATCGGACGTCGCCTTTTCTTTGAGATCTCCTCTTCGAGCTCCTTAAAACGCTCCTTTTGCTCGACCAGCTGGTGTAAAAGCCCCGGGTTTCGAATCAACCGGGCCAAGAATTCCATCATCTGTTGCTGCTTCTGCTCCGTCTGGTGCAGCTTCTCCTCCATGGCTCTGAGACGGGACCTCGTGTTCTGCTGCTCCTGCCGCAGCTTCACCAGCTCCGTTAGCAGTAGGTGCTTGTCGCGCTTCAGCCTGTCAATTTCGGCGTCGAGTCCGAATTCTCCAACTTCAAGGAATGAACCGAGAGGCTGCTGTGAAGGAAGATGAGAAGCTGGTTTTCTTCTCTTTATGGTCTTGAGGAGATGCTTCTGGCCTCTCAGAAAGCCCTCGTTTGCGAACTCCCACCTATCAGGATCCACCTTCCTGAAGCCCTGCACCGAATAATATACCAACATGACCAGTGAGAATCATGGTGAATGAAACCAACGATACTGTGAAACAACAATGACTTCAAGAAAATAAAATTAGAAGCTCTAGTGAACCAAAGTATTAGAACGTAGACAATCCGGTGCACGAAACTCTAGTAAACTTTTCTAAGATTCGAATCGTGTCCTCTAGATCAAAAGACAATAACTTTATGTTGGGTCAAAGCATCCATTCAATTTATTAGAACTTAAAAAAATAAGTTGTAAGCACAAAACTGAAATCACTGATATAAGGAATTAATTTAGTTTTCGTGGAGTTAAACTTGAACTCTGCCAAGAAGCCTCTTTTGGGAAAAAAAAAAGTTATTGTTCAAAAACTATCCATTAGGAGGGAGATCCAATGTTCTACAAAGCAAGTGGCAAGCTAAATTTTTTGCAATTCCAGTGGGGAAAGTTAACCATTTTTGCCAACTTTCCTCCAAAATGAAAAAAATGTACAATTTAAGTTGTATTCTAACAGAGAGAGGAGTCAACTTCTTTGCCAAACCAAGTATTCTATTATTTGTTGTTGCTCACACTTTAAGCTTTACAAGGATGATTATGCATTAAAAAATAATATACGGAAGACATCTTCTTATCCGGTGAACACATCTAATATCATTGATCAAAAGAAAACAAACTTCAATGAAGAGACAGAAAAATTCAACATAAACCAAATCAGTGCACAAGATTCTCAATGTTATTACCATTTGACTGCAAGTCAAACTATATTCTAAATGAAAAACCATTCAGCCAAATACCAAAATGATTGCTACTGTGAGGCTTTTTGTGTGTGTGTGTGTGTGCATGGAGACTGCAATTAGTAGACAACCGAGTAAACTGGAGTGTCGAAGCTCAGAACACTACTGACTTCCTTTTTATACATTCCCTACCCAATAGTAAACAGAAAAGAGGGATACAACACATATACACACACAAAAGATTTTAGTAACAAATAGCTGATAAGATAACACAGCATAATGAATACAGACTAAATTTCAAATTGACAACAAATTCATCCACAGCTAACAGTTAAGTAGCAGACTGAATGTGCTACATTCAAAACTTACATAGGTATTTAGCTGCCGCACAAAGCTGGAGAAGTTGTTGTGCTTGAAATATTTTGGAAGAAGAGTCATTGTGAATGCCTGTGGATTCCAGACAACAAAACTGTTGTTGGCAGGGCCCCATGACACGATCTGGTCAGTGCTAGCACCATCAACTATTTCATAGATCTTCGTCAGGAACGGCGGCGGACCGACATCATGCAACCCACCCATTGGCCTAGGAGGATCCACAGCGCCATCGACGGAAGCAGAGGATGCATCAGGGAAATCACGGTGCTCCTCTTTCACCGGCTTCACATTTTGATTCATGGATAAACACAAAGAGAGCGGGAACTCGGAAATCAAGGGATTAGCCGATTAGGTGGAAGTGACAAATCCAAATTTGCGAAGAACAACAGATAAAGGGAAAACAGCTTCTGATACACAGATTGACCAATATTTAACGAAGATAGAGAGGTAAGCTCAGAACAGAAAGCAAAATGCTCCCTTTCTAGCAGAAATTTTGCTTACAACGGGAATCTGATGCAATTTTAATTCGAAGATATAGCCGACAAAGACAGCGAGCAAAGATCAAAATGGAGAACACGATAAACATTGTGCCTGATGTGACAGTTAAACGAATCAGAAACATCTGTAGGTTGACCAATGACCACCAAAACCGTCGGTCCTCTACGCCATTAGATTAGCAAGATATCGGCAGAAAAAACAGAAAGACAACGCTTTGCAAAGAACAAATTGGAGAAACAATACAAGCAGAGAGCCTGACGTGACGAATGGGATCCCAACGAAAATGAGGCGCAGTTATCATGTTTCACCATCAAACCGAAGGAAAAGAGTGAGGATTAACAACAGTCATCGGTTCTCCAGAAGAATAACAAAAAAAAAACAAAAGGGAGAGATTGATCCGACGAACGAAAGAATTGAATTTACCGAATCTTCCTGCTTGGAGTCGCACAAAATGCGGGTTTACGATCGCTTAACTATGTTCCAGAGTGAGCTAAGTGAGGTAGAGTAATCGAAACCGGAGAGGTGCTGCATAAGCGTCATGAGCCGAGAGGAGACAAAGGGGGGACGGGATGCCGCAAAATAGCAATTCTCCTCCTTTGTAATAGAAGATTCCAGAGCTATCTATAGAAGTGACGCATGGAAGTTTCTAGAGGACGCAGGTGTCATCGCAATCAGAAAGGCACGGAAATGGTAGAAGATTCTGGAAGCGGTGAGTTGGATATCTACGATTAGATTGTTATTCAGATAATAATTTAGGGCAACTTTTAGTTTTAGCATGACAAAAATTTTAGAAAAAAATTATAATAATAAAAGAAAGATTTCTTTTCGATACGCTCTATTTTAACTTATTATTAAAAAAACGAAAGATTTGAAAACATGCATGCAATCAGCTCCCAACTATGTGGGAGGTAATGCATGCGTCAAATTGTTGCTCAAACTCTTTCAATAGAGGCTACGTGGGAGATATGTGGGTGAATTTTTTCATTAGCTCCAAATATGTGGGACAGATGTGTGATTGTTTTTAATTCTGACACGACTAAGATAAAATATTATAAAAAAATTTGACGGGCAATCACACAAGCGCGAACACAATCACATATATATATATATCAAAGGCTATGATGACAACAAGGTGCAAGGAAACAAAATATAGCTTCTCGATTTTCAACATGGTTGAATTAGTTATTGCGAGTAAAACTTGCTAGAATAGGCGATGATGACAACAAGGTGCAAGGAAACAAAATATAGTTTCTTGATTCTCAACATGGTTGAATTAGTTATTACGAGTAAAACATGCTAGAATGGGCAGAGGTTGATTCTTGGCAAAGCCGAACGAACAACCCTCCTCTACAATGGGCCAACTCCAACTTATCGATTTACCTCCTCATAGATAGTCGTGGGGGCGTGTGGAGCCACTAGAATGATAGAATCCACCTTTTGCTACCATTTTGTATGAAATACAATTGCATATTTGCTGGGTGGTTTATGCAACTTGACCGAATCATTCAAGAACTTCAAAGGATATAAAGATTCTTATAAAGGATATATTTTGTCAATTATAAGCAGGAAGTATAGATCCGTTGCTCTGCAACAATATTTGGATACAGCCAAAGGTTTTTAAAAGGTTCAACCTTAATTAAATATATAGTATACCAGAGTGGAGACGGGACATAGTACATTGTGAAGAAGAATATACACGTTTTTGGATGTTACTTACAGAATATGATCTTTTTGGCTCACAGGGTGCCAAACGTGTTCTCTCCACTGTAAGTCATGTAGAGAAAGCCATCCTCGTCCTTGTTCTCCTCGTAGATGGCAGACATCATTGCAGCTGGAAGGGAAGGAAAATTAATCAACCTATTCATTGTTGAGTTAATAATCGATTGACTTGATCTTTATTGTCTAGGGTTATGTTTACCTGTGGGAGGCAGCGAGTCCTTGACGAAGATGAAGATGGCCTTCTCCGCACTGAGCTTGATCCTCTTGCGCACCACATAAACAAACTGCCCAACTGTGAGATCAGCAGGAACCAGGTACCTGAATTAAATTATTCAAGTTTCTGTATTATGATTCAGCACACAACCTTGAGTAACAAATATGAAGAGCCAAACTCAATCTCATTTAACTATGCAATGTGTGTGTGTTTTAAATGTTGTATGGAAGCAAGCTTCAATTTCATGATCAACTTGGTAAAATGACATCTTCGCCTTGCTATATGAAGTTGAAACTTGTTTATGTTCCACATAGAATTGGTCTACAATGCAGAAAGTCAGCATTATGAAACTAGAACAAAATTATCCACGTATATGAATCAAAGAATGAATAGTTAAATGTAGCAACCAGTACTCAATAGTATTCAACAAGAATAAAACTTCACTACAAATCCTTTTCATGGAGAAAAGGAAATTTATGTACACGCAACCTTCACGGAGATGATGCAGCCTTGAAGGTATGCACCTGAACGTGAACCTCCTTCAAAGTTCAATACGAAAACTAAGTACAACTAACCTGAAAACAGGTGTATCTGACAAGGTTTAAAATAATGTGTTTACTGAACTTCCAATCTCCAACAAGAATGGTATCATTTCACCATGAAGTTGTGTCGACTCTCTAAAATGTGCCAAGATCAATCCAATTAACTTCTAATCTTATGATCACCTTCCACGTAGCTTGTTTGTTTTAAATATGAGTATAGCAATTAAAGAGTCAATCAAATTAGAACTTTAAATAAAAAAATTATAAAAATATAATAAATATGTCAATTAATGATTATACCTTATAAATAACAAAATGAGTGTGAAGCCTCATATAGGAAAATTTGTTCTTATAGCATTATAACAACTAAAGAATCAATCGAATTAAAACTATGAAAGAACAAAATTACAAAAAATATAATAGCCATCTCAAATTGTCTTACATCAGAAGGGAGGATTCGTCCTTACAGTACTATAAAAATCATCTCCATATTATTTCCTAATGCCCGGATTAAGTAATGCTTCTAGCCCTTAGTGTCAATTATGAGATGATTGACAAGGGACCTATTGTATCATATTTTATTAATAAAAGGTAAAGGTATGACTATTATATTTCCTTCAGATCTGTGTCAGATAAATAGGTATAATAATGACCTAGGATAGTAGATTCTCCAGTCTACAACATATTAATTAGTTGAATTGATAGTGAGAGATTGTAAAGGACACTACTCTTAATTATGCATTAATATACAAGGACAATATTAATGCATTGAGACTAGCATGTAGGTCAATGGATGACTTAATCTCATAGGTCATGGATATGAGATATCAAGTTGACACATGAATATATATTAGAGAATATGTACTGAATGACCCATCATGAGAATGTTTCATGTATCGTTATATGAGTATTATAAACATTCTCATAGTGACTAATTGTATAGATAGTTCTTAGACTTGAAGTCACTATGGGCATAAAGCGTTGTATACTTTGATATCGACAAACGTCACCCGTAACAGGGTAGACTATAAAGTATATCACTAGATATGCAACAAGTTATACGGAGGGATGTAAGTGATGTAGATGAGATTTATTCCTTCCATATGACGAAAGTGATATGAGTGAGTCCCTTGATTAGTAGGATAAAAGAATGCATGGCCATACATAAATTAGTCAATATGAGATATTGAGCATATTTGATTGAGGGTGTCAATATTGGAGATCATGAAACACATAGATTGATAAGAGCACGACACGCTCTCTAGCTCATCGATCAATATAGATATCAAAGATATATAAGGACAAAGTCATACTAGATAATAGACATGGAAATGTTATGTCAGATCTTAACATTCTTATCACTTGGGTAGAAATGATGCCTTACTAGATGACACTCATTGCTTATGTCACTAAAATGGTTTTAGAGATATTACCAACGTTATGGGAACCTATTAGGTCACATCATAACAACACGTTAATTTGGAGATGGTTTGATGATACACCCACAAGTATATGAAAATATTAAAGTAATATAAAAGATATCATATCCATAAGGATTGTTAATTAAGCACTAGTTAACTTAGCATGACGAGTTATCTAGACAAATGAAGGGTTTGTTGAGTGCTGAAAGCTAGGGAGAGATTTAAGAGAAGGAGAAGATTGAGAGAAAGGGAGAGAGAATAGAAGAGGTGGAATTGGAGGGTGGATGGATAGATGCTAAAATTTTAGTTTCATTATAATGCTAGTTAATATCCCCATGTATTGATCATAATCCTCAAATTCATTCATATATTTATAGGTATCCTAACCAAGTGACCGGTGTTTAATGCTACCAAATAGAAGAGGTAATATAGAAAATCCGGTTAAAGAATTACCATTGTCACTAGAGCTCCCCGGTCACACGATCACTATATTACACAAGTCATTTCCTAATACTAAACCTGGAGTGTTAACTCCAATTAGAATACCATAACAAGGAATAGTCCATATGTTAAGATATTTTTACTACAAGAAGTGGGTAATTATCGATGTGCCTCTGTCACTAAGGGGACAATATGTCTGGAATGGGTATGTCTTGCCACTAAGGATCCCCCGGTTATCCAGCCTAGCAGCAACCTTAACACAGAGACAAAATCCCTCACATTTACATGTTTACACCATTCACACATTTCGTCAAATATATAAAAAATATAACACACAACAAAACATGGCAATCAGCACTTCATATCATAGAACATGTCCAAATGCATAGTTTATATGTCAACATCACATACAATTACTTCCTACATCCATGATCTAGAGAATCTACTCCATTGCAAGGAATTTACAATCAAGAGAGAATCGATCTAAGCAATCCACAACCAAATACAAAAGGAAGAGAGGAATGGGATGTTTATCATTGTTGTGCTGACTTCTAAATTGTTCTCCTTACTCCATAGGAGGACGGATCGGCGGAGATGAAGGTCCTAGGGTTCCCCCAAGGGCGGGGAACCCTTCTCCAAGCCATGGGGTTGAACTCCAAGCCAAATATGCGAGACTAGGGGCAAACCCACATTTATAGTATATTTCTTGGTCAACACGGCCAACCACACATCCATGTGAATTTGCACAACCATGTGGGGATTCACATGGCCAAAATTGCACAGTCGTGTGATTTCACACTGTCATGTGGGGGTTTCTACTGCCAAAGTCACATAGCTGTGAGAATTCACATGACCATGAGAGGCACGTCCATATGGAATCACACGACAATGTCTCAATGAAAGTTGTATGTCTTGAAGTCCTATGCAATCTCTAATTTGAATCTACCCAAAAAACCAACGTAGCACAAAGTTATGGTCATTTTACTAATGGTCAATGGTATAATCTGGAGCTTTACACGGTCATGTATAAAATGCATGAACATGGCTTTTTACCATGTAAACATTTTCTGAAACTCCCATGGTCGTGTTCTAATGTGCGTAGATTATACCTATTATTATGCATCATTATTGCACATCACTGTGATATTCCTATGTATGATTTACGCCATTATAGTTCTTTTATATTCATTTTAGCATAATTACACCTATGTTGAAAAATACCTCATTAAATAATAAAAATTATTGGAGATTTTTCACGGTGATTTTTTTTTTTGGAATTTTTAGAAATTTTTAGAGATTTTTTAGGAATTAATTGGAGGTCGTATGGTATGTTTTGAGAGGGTGTTGGATTAGATTTAGTAAAGGTATGTTTTGGAATATCCAAATGTGGAAATTGATTAAGGAATAACTTAGACATTAATTAACCTAAACCTAAGTTTAAGTTTATAAATACCTGACCCTAAGTAATCCTCTCCGCGATTTCTCTTCCCAAACCGCGACTGCCTCTTCTCCTCCTTGCCTCGCGACGCCGCCGGCTCCCCTCTGCCGATTTGCCGACGACCCCACTTCTCTTCTCCAAATCACGCGAGCGTCGCCGGCCACCCTTCCTCACCCTCGGATCATCTCGAATCCCCTGTAGTGACCTTCCTCATCGCTACAGATTTGCTCGACACCGCCGCCTCTTTCTACTCTGATCTGAACATCGACAAAAACTTTTTCACTGGTGTTCGCACCAGATCATTGTAGTCTTGTGCAGACCGT
>JBAMIB010400195.1:0-10050 GCA_037177415.1 Kaempferia rotunda | reverse complement strand
AACCTTCAGATATAATCAGAATTATAAATCAGTATTTTACTTTATTCATGTGCTAAGTACCCGGCTTGGGAAGGACGTCTCGCGAACCAAGTCGTTAAAATAAGGCCAGGAAGGACGTTTACGAGAACTGGTCTGGATTTGGGGCTCGCTACCTCAAATCCTCAGTGCATGCAAATCCAGTGGTACTTAGCAGGGCCCAATCAGCAGTTGAATATGTATTTTCAAATATTTTCAAGAAATATCAGTATTTTCAGTATTAACAGTATTATCAGTAAATCAGCTTTAAGCATGTTTAGTTATTAGACCATGTCAGATTTATTTGCATGTTTCCTTATGCTCAGTTAGCAGATCATGCTTTATATTCATGTTTTATGAATTGGTTTTGTGAGTAGGAAAGGATCTTACTAAGCGTTTGCTTATAGATTCTACTTCCTTATGCTGCAGGAAATCTAAGATGAAGGAAGCCGCAGGAGAGCTACAGCAGGGTGTGGTGGTGGTACTGTGGAGGTCACAGAGGAACAAATTAGCTGCCTATGTGTTTAGAGTCCATAGAACTCTATAAGTTTTAAATTGCATGTGCTTATGTCAATTCCAGTTATGAACTTGTCTTTATGCAGTAGCTAGTTCCAGTAAATTATATTGTTTGGTGAAGGTTTGATGCGATCCATTTATTATGATGCTATGAACTTGAACATGCTAGTAGAATGTCATAATTTAGTTAAGAATGCAAGTTAGTACTTTTACATGCTCAAGTTATAGTTTTAGCACAAATTGATGAATTCCATGTTTAGATAGTTTATTCCCTCATGTTATGATTCTAAATGCAAGAGGAATTGTATTTTCATGTGTTAGCATGTTTACATGTTTTAAATTGTATGTCATGCATGATTGTCAGTATTCCATGTAGAATTATAAATGTCATGTTATATGATGACTTGGAGTTTCCCCAGCAGTTTTAAAAGAAAAATTTATTTCATGTAATTTCCTCGTTTATGTTTTTACATTTACGCTTCCGCACTATTAGATTGTCAGTTATCAGTTCAGTTTAATAAAAGTAACGCCGTCCTTAAGGCAGCTAAGGGCGGGCGTTACACAACCACCTAGGTTGTAACGAAGTAAATTATGAGACTCTTTCTTTTATGTTGTGTCTTTTGTTTAATTTGTTGAACTAATGTGATATCCCTAATTAGAATTACCTCAAGATTTTTTTTTTAAATTCTTACTGCAGGATATCGACTTCCATTCACCGGTCCTAATTAATCTAACAGTATACCCCAAAGGATAGACCTCCTCCTTAAGGAAAAGGGAGAAGTTCCCATTATAAAGGCACAACCTTAAATCCCTGCATGGGCCCCTTGCATGGCTGTGCCGATCTGCTTGATCGTGCATGGGTGGCTATTGTGTGAAGGTGCATGGTCGTACAAAACTGTACGACCAGGTAAGGCTTTATTCTAGAGAAAGCGCATGACCGTTCAAATATGCATGACCAAGATGGGGTTTGTGTTGGCTTCTAGCACACGGTCGTGCAAATATGCACGACCAAGATGGGGTTTGTGTTGGCTTCTAGCACACGGTCGTGCAAATATGCACGACCAAGATGGGTTGGTTGCTGGAATTCCCATACGGCAATGCAAATTTACACAACTTTGTAGGCTTTGCTACTGAAGTACTTCATCAAGACCCACACGACCGTGCAACCTTGCTTCAAAGTCGTGTATGCCATGATTCTGGTCGTGCACACTGGATACTTCTCCTCTTCACTCGGGAACGCCTCCGTGTCTGCTCCGTCATCCGGTATATGCTTTGAAACATGTTTGTGCTCCCCTTTTGTTCCAAAACCACATCCTTATATGAAAACAAACAAAAAATCATATCTCCAAATAAAGAGAGTAATAATACTTAAATAAGAATGAATAAGGGTGTAATAGTACAAATCATATAGGTCAAAGCAAAGTGATATGCAGAAAAACATGCATAAATATAGATATAATGCACGCACATTAGTTTCTCATAGAACAGCCAAAATCTACCAAAAATAGTGTTAGACAGCACAATATTTTTCTTGTAAAATAGAATTAGCCTGATATGAAATAATGCATGAGTAACAGAAGACAGTAAGACGTCTCATTCTCTTGTCCTGATCTCTACTTAAAACTTCCTGGGTTCTTCAGTTGGATCAGTGACTTAGGGTTTGTCCCTTCCCCAGACTTGACCAACCAATCAGTCTAGTCTATTTACTTACCTCAACCTACCTACCAAACATCAAGTTCACCAGATCTATTTGGACCTTACTGCCTAGTGTCTGATCACCTGATCAATTAAGACTTTTAATGTAATACTAAATTAGCAAACAACAATAATGGTAATATAAAATACTATAATAAAGATAGATTTAGGTTTACCAAAATCCGCTAGTCCGGTTGACCATTCATGGTCAATCAAAAACCATTAAAACAACATGCTTGGAGTTCACTCTTCTATGAGTTGTTGTTACCTAAGGTTACCTCCCCATAGGGTTTTTAGAACCTTGCTTGACTCACCAGGACCTAGGGTTACCTTTCCCTAGGATTTTCACCACCTGACTTCACTCACCAGGATCTAGGGTTACCTTCCCCTAGGGTTTTCACCACCTGGCTTTAATCACAAGGACTCAGCATTGGATCGGTCTGCTAGGGATTTGATATCGGGTCCTCTAGACCTACCAAATCCTTCCTACCTGGCATCCATGATCTATCGAGATCTCCCTTGCCTAGCCACGACTAGGACTTCTCTAGCCTAACCGCAGTTAGGACATGTTACTCGGTACCCTTTCTAGTCATCTTGTCATCCTTGACTAGACTAGACTCCATTAAACATATTCTCAAACAAACATGAAAATCCTGGAGGTTGATTGCACCAATAGTAAATGGTCATCTAGATACCTTTAAAGTCCATTATACATGTACAAAGTAAGTCCTCCGATCTCTAAATGATGCACCCCATCTTTTCATTTGTCTAAGAGTGAAATTCTATACTAAAAGAAGTTTGGTACTACGGGCTCATTGGAAACTCTTCCATGTGAACCAAAAAGTCATTCTATGGTTAGAAAGAAATAAGCGAATTTGGTTAATCGATCAATGATCACCCAAATAAAATAACGCACCTCCAAAGGTTCATTGTACTATGTTCTCATTTCCATTTAGGTACAAAAATCTTCAAAAGTAAGGCTACTAGTCTCTAATGATTTCTGTGGGTTATGAGCTTACTACACTTCTGTTGTGTCACTCTGATATTCTGCTTTCACTGATTGATGAGTTGTAAAGTCTGTAGGGTCCTTCTTCATACCCTTACACCAGTAGGAGTAGTATCTCCTGGATGAACTGTGAATAATGAACAATTTGCTTCCACGAGTAGGTCTTCTTTAACTAGGTTAGCCTCGAGAGTTCATAGTCTTGAGCTATTAAGTGGGGGATCTCATTCAACGAAATGACTAAACTCTATCTTGTAATCCATTATGCTATGTTTGCTCTACTAAAGGTAGGAAACTCATAATGATGAGCTATACAAAAGGAGGTAAAGAAGTTCTATCTTATAAAAGTATCCGGAAATAATCACCAAGTGATCGTTTGTTCTCCAAATGTCATATTTTGCATCTTCAACCAAGTTGCGCCTTGGTCTTGTAAGTGATAAGTAACAAACTCCATCTTTGTGCAACAATGTATGTCATATATTCAAATATTCCTTCGATATTATCCAACAAGGTATGAGAAGTTAATGGGTCAGAAGTTCCCATGGAATAGAGAAGATTGATCCTCTATTAATTAGGCTTAGTATCGATATGCGTGCCTTATCCAAGACGCAATCTATAGTGGAAAGGGAGGGTATCGGTATTGTTGTTTCTTGATACTATGCTTCTTTATGTCCAATATTTTGTTGACAGACTTGAACCCTAATTTCCAACTCGGTATCATTTGGTGCTACATAAAAATCTACATTCTCTACATCAAGTTTGGGTTCTAATGTGTAAACTGGCTGCTTACATGGTCTACAATCACCATGATTATGAATAGGGTTTACTCAATAAGTGTCTTCATGCTATGACCATGTAAGTGAATACCTAATATATAAGTATAGAAACAACTATCTAATCCAACAAAATTGTAGAGATTATAACCAACCATACTTTAATTCCTACAATATTAAACTTGTCTAATAATGGTAGACACTAGGTAGTGAACACAAAAGGTAAGATAATCACTAAAAGTATAACTTACTTTAATATAGCTTGAAGATATCCTTCAGCTTGTTTAAGATATCATGCTCCAAAAACTACAAATCAAAATGATATGGAAATCCCAAAAATACAAAATCCAACTTTTGAACTCGAACTAGGCTTTGATACCAATAAAATTGTCACACCTTGAATGTATACTTGTTTGTCAAATAGGACGATACCCCTTAGTGATAATATAAGAAATAATCAAAATCAAACCAATTCAATCTAACACAAACAATAATGCCATATAATATCACCAAGTTACAAATGGCAATGTGTGTTTGTATGCATGTACATGTGAATGTACTCAACTAAACAAGATAAAAGTTATACAATTCTATCAAGCTCAAAATCAATGTTGAAGTAAAACCATAAATACAAATAGCGAACAATAAACCATGCAACTCAATAAGGGAATCCAAATGGGTGGGACCGGCAGCCAAGACATCTAAGTGACACGACATAACATATCCTTTACCTTCTAACTTAAAAGTCAAATAATAGCAAGGGCAGTGAGTACAAAATACCCAGTAGTTTTAAGATAGACAGTGCATGATACAACATATAAATAGACCAAAAGAAGCAATCTCTGGTAATAATACATGCTATAAAAGTAAGAGTACCAACATAAAATCATCTACTAATTAAATCATAAATAACAACATAACTCTTCACTAACATGATCCCCTAGATATTGCTAATAAATAAGGAGTACATATAGTATATCTAGAAATGATCTACATAAACTCAACACATAACAAGTATATAACAAACATATAACAAGTTTTGATTATGCAACAATATGCTATCATGAATGGGTTTCATGCAGCCAGGGTATATAAAGTCACTGTCCATTAGAGAAGTGTATTACCACAAATGATCTCATGGGATAATAGGATTAGATAGTTATCTAGCTCCTCAACTATTGACTGTGGGAGAAATGCTCTACCACTGATTATTCCATGGATAGTCAGAGTATGAAGTCATTATATGCAGAAGAAACACTCTATCACGGATGATCTCTTCTGTAGACAAGATGTATAAATAGTCCTTATCCGGAGAATAAACACTCTACCACTGATAGTTTCGTGGGCGGATAAGATGAGGTAGCTATTTAACTCCTTAACTACTAACTGTACGAGAAACACTATTCCGCGAATGATCCTGTGAACAGTATGGGTAATGCAGTCACTGTATACGGGAGAAACACTTTACCACGGATGGTCTCATGGGCAGACAGGATATATAAGCATACAAACCTGACAACTAAGCTGTAACAATCATTATTAAAGAGCAGGGACGGAGCCACCCATGGGCTAGGGTGGGCTCCAGCCCCACCTGATTTTTGTATCTCATCTGATTATTTTTTTTAGCTTGCCCTCACATAGAATGTTTCCCCTATTCTCTAATTTCTAACAAATTGCCAAATAAAATTTACTGGAAAAAGCTTGAAATAGAATATTTAGTAAGAAATGGTGAAAAACAAACCTTAATTCGTGCGGGTTATATACGAATCGTTCTCCTTTGATTTATGTCATTTTGTCAACGATTCCTAAAGTTTGAGTCATTGATGTGTGTATTTGAACCCTAGGAAAATTTCCTATCAAACTCAGTTATGACCATTGCCTCCCTTTTAGTTTTCGACAATAAGTTTTGCAAAATCACCACATGCATGACCACTTTATTATGATTTAAATCGATTTTACTTCATTTTTTAGGAGTTTTCAACTAGATTCTAGATCTATGGTTTGAGTTTTTTCAGATGGTAGATCGTTGGAAATTTTGTCTGCTCAATTTAAGTGTGATTTTAAGAGTTTTGGAGTTTTGATTCCAACTTGTATTGCTTGAGTTGTGTGTTGTCTGAGAATTTTACTCATTTGATTTAGTTTGATTTTCAACTCATGTATTGAGCTAGTATTGTTTGTTGGTTGTTTTAATATTATGTGACTTTGAGGTAAAGCCCCAGGTACTTTTGAATCCTAGCTCCGCCCCTGTCAAAGAGTAAACTATACTAACTACATGATGGTCTAATGATATCGTATGTATATAAACAATCAAGAATGAAGAACAATGAGATTGCATAAATATCAAATAGACTCATGTAAGAACAACTAATAAAGTATCAAAGTCAGGAACACATATCTAGAGTAGTCAGCGTAAGCAAATGAATACTGTCAAATCAATAAAATAAATCATGCACTAAAGACAAAGGTTTAAAAGAGATCAAATAGACGCCTATCTACCTCTTGTAAGATACGGCAATTAAATAATAAGTGTTATTGGAGAAATAAGCTTATTGGATTTCTAAAAAAAAATTAGATTTTTTTACGATTTAAATGAAATTGATATGGTATATTTAAGGAGATAAATATATATGATTAGAAAAAGTCTATTTAGATATCCATTTCATTAGTAGTTGATTAATTTAATTAAACAAGTATAAAAGTGAAACCTAGTTTCGTATTCATCTGATTCATCTCCGCGCCTCGCCCCATCTCGCGTGCACCACCAGCCGCCGGTCGCTGGGCGACGCCAATGGCCATGAGGGCATGACCTCCGACCATCCTTCACGGCGTTCATTTCCCTTCGACCATTGAGCCGTTGCCCTAGCTCCGATCCACGCCGACCCTCCCACTTTTCTGCCGCTTGACTCCTTTCCTGATCTCGTCGGCGCCCTGACCCTACTTGCCACCAAAATAGTCGGACGCCACCTCTACTTCTGAGCAATTGAAGCTGGTGCCATCGCCCTCTCCCTGATCAGTTGCTTCACCTCAGCCGACACTGCCACTCTGATTCAAAGTCATCGCCCTCTCCTTCTGCCCATCGCTGCCATCTCATCGTCACCAGCCAGATGCGGTTAGCCAGCGGCAACCACTACAACCCACAGAAGTGGCGGCTGACGATGTCGACCCTTGCCAGCCATGGGAGAGTGAGAGAGCTGCCATCCGCCACAGGACCTAACATTTAAGAGGCCGGGGGCGAAATGATAAAAATACATCTTAAATTTTTTTTAATAAAGTAAAAATTATTTATAATACTTTTTCTAATTTTTCTAGATGTAAACTCATTTATAATATTATTAATTTTAAGATTTTTTAAAATCTCTTTTTCAATAGATAAAATTGTTAACTCATTCAAAATCTATAATATTATATCATATAACAATTACAAAATTATAATTTAAACCAACACAATATAAAAAGGAACAATATAAAAGGAATAATAGCACCTAGATGAAATTATTAGCAACTTAAACACCTTGGGAGAGTGAAATGAAACTTAGAACATATTTTAACAATTAAGTCAATATTATATTTTAAATTTAGAATTAATTAGTTAACAAATAAAATCCTATGTAAAAAGAGATGAACAATTAACTTAATAACCTTGTTCTTATCCTTGATTAATAGATGAATAGATCACTTGGTGTTGCTGTTGGCTACTTTGACTAACGAAAAACGAACTGGCCGAAAGGGTGCTGCCGTGGGCTACTTTGGCTAATGGTTAATGAAAAAGGAACATACTGAAAGGGCCAAAGGGGGCTGGCGGGCTGGGTGTGTGAGGTGTGCAGTGTGCTGCGGTCGAGGAGTCGCGGCCTCGCGAGCTCACGGTCAACACTTAGCAGTGCGAGGCTGCGACTGCAAGGGCGGGGGCGCCTGTGAGCTGTGGGGCTATGCCCTCACGAGTTGCGGACAGTGCCCTTGTTGCGGTCCTTGTGGAATGTTGTCGCGACGCGAGCTCACAGCCAGCCAAGCAACCATCGTGGAGCCGGTGGAGGTGGAAGCCGTGGAGCAGCCTCGCGGAGACGGTGTGCGAACAGAACGATGAACTGCGAGTCGGGGAAGTGGCGAACCTTACAAGTTGCAACCAGGACGAGAGCGAAGTGCGAACGGCGAACTTGCAACGGGTGGAAACTGGAAAGTGATTTAACCTAGTTTCCAAAATAAATTTTCATATATATAAACTATTTTTGGGCCCTCCCAAAATATGGGCCCTGGGCAGTCGCCCAGGGTGGCCAGCCCTCTGGGCCGGGCTTGATCGGCCTCTCTCTTTTTCACCCGTCACCAACCACAACATAACCTCTTGCTTGAAGACCCAAATCGGAGCAACAGCTACGACTATCCGAGGAGCCATTAGCGGCGAGATTCCTTTCACCACCACACCATATTCTTCATTGGAGTTGTACCTCAGCTAAAGGCGCCAGCACCCAGCCAGATCTGGCATTGCAGACGGCCAGACACAACCCCTACACATTCTCACATTTTTGAGCCTTTCTATCGATCACTGGTGAGCACTGCTGCCACACTTGAGGTAACCTGTTAACTTTAATACATGATACAATGTTTGATTAATATGTAGTGCTGATTTGAGGGTTTAGATGTGGAGGTAAGCGGCTTCACTAAACTCCGGCCACTATTTCCGGCAGTAGAATTGCTCCGGTCGTGCATCACCATCAACCACCATTGGAGTTGGGTGAGTTCTAGAGTTGATTTATGTTTATCCTTATTCGATTTGATTGTGGAATGGTTAAAGATAATTAATATAATTTGATTAATGCTTAATCCTAATCTTTAGCGGCGACATAATTGAATTTGGGTGAGTATTTAGGTTGACGAATGCTTAATCCTAATCGAATTGATTGTTGAAGGTTTAGGGTTATCTAATCCAAAGTAGTTGTGAGATGATTAGGGTTTAATCAAGGACTAAACCTAATTTAATGAAGAGGATAGGAACATTATAGTCAAATTGGGCACATGACTCTAATGTAAGCAATGATTATGATATATATCTTGCATGTACATGACTTTAACCTGCTTATTAATGGTTGTATGAACCATGTTTTGATGTCATGCTAAATATGAGCATGAAGACTTACACTTGGTACTGTATTTCATTAGACACCATATTTCAGGTACGGATGGTTATTATGATTTTATAGCTATTCCTATCGTTAAATAGTTGGAGATTGTATATCTTTGCATCTCTAGACACTTAATATGATCATGTACTATATGTCTTATGTCCGCTGAGTTTTTAGACTCACTACCCCTTTGTACTAATTTTTATTTAGCCAGATAGCAGATATATGTTACTTGGAGTCGCTTGGAGGATCTTGCCCACCAGTCCCACGTCACTACCAAGGATGGTTTTCTAGTTGGTTTTCTATTTATGTTTTCTTTGGATTTTTCTTATAGACTTGACAATGTAATAATTAAACTTGGACTTGTTGCTTTCGCTTTGTGCTTTTTGGTTATGTGTCTTGTTTAGTTGTGGAGTCAAGTTGAGCCGGCTTGTAGGTTTGTTTCTTTGGTTTTGTGATCTTTATTATATCTCCCTATTGTTTATTTGTCTAGCCGAGTGGCTTGTGTATAAACTCCGTGGTTGTGTATATTCCAATCGTACGTGTGGGCTGAGGAGTAAGCCAATGACTATGTATACAAGATCCATATGTTGTTATAAGAGGGGAGATGCTGCTTGATTTGCATCTGGAATGAACTCCTTCGGGGTGTGACACCTCTTGTATAAACTGTGTGGTTGTAGGGGTGTCAAAAATGAACCCGACCCGACGACCCGACCCGAGTTGACCCGAAAAAAAAAATCAAGTTTGGGTTGGACATTTTCGGGTTTGGGCCGGGTTCGGGTTGGAGGGTTTCAGGTTAAAAATTTTCGGGTTGGGTTTGGGTTGGGTCGGGTCGGGTTCGGGTTGACCCAAATTTAAGGGTTAGTTGATTTTTTAGGATTAAATTAAATTTTATTTTAAAAATTAAGATGTTTTTATGTATATTAATATCAAT
>JBAMIB010400186.1:0-10051 GCA_037177415.1 Kaempferia rotunda | reverse complement strand
ATAATTTATGTTCAAATAACATAAATTATAAGTTACATATAACTTCTCTAAAGATTCAAATGTTTTTATTGTTTGCATTGTAAGAAAAAAAATGATTAACTCAGTTAGATTCATTGACTTTCTCTCGGGTGTCAAGTTTAGCCCTACGAAAGTTCTCACCGGCTATCAGGTAAATCGGGAAGCACTCGAGGCGGGCGGTTCAAAAGTTCAGCATCCCTTAATTGCGAGTCATTTTTAGAGAAAAAATCTCTGTAAATACACCATAGCTATATATGAATCGAATCGTCGTTGTCTGGGAGAAAACTGAATACCTATAGCCCGGGTGATTTATTATCTGAATTGTAGGTCTGATAGGTGAATGTCAATTGTCAAACGATTTGTTTTATATTTTATTTTAATCTATATAATTATTTCAAAATACGTGTATGGATCCGTTAAAATTGAGTAAGCCGACTCTTTCGTAGGCTTGGGCGGAATAACCAGGCCGTTTGCCTGACTGAAGACAGCCCACAAAATAAGACCGCATCGACACAGCACGAACGGTGGATCGTCTATCTGCAGAATGATGAACGGCCCAAACAGAGAGCTTATGTCTTGGGAAAGAAGTCGCCCCCAACCTCGCGAGCGTATATACGACCCCTCTCGGTGTAGGCCGACGTCGGCCTGGCTTTTGGGATTTCGCTTCCTCCGCCTTTCTCACCTTCGGCTGGTCACGATCCAATGGCGAATCAAGGCGAGGGTTCCTCTTCCGATCCGTGAGTTTCCTTCCTCGTGGATCTTAGAATGTTTCTTTCGGGTTGGATCTGAAATCTGGGGTTCCGATTTGTCGAGTGCTTTCTGTTTTTTTTTTCCTGAAAAATTGGGTGGATGCCTCAGCAGCAAGGGAAAGAAGGATTACAGCACTGCGATTCTCGAGAAGAAGAAGGCACCTAACCGGCTGGTCGTAGATGAGGCGACTAACGATGATAATTCTGTGGTTGCCTTGCACCCTGAAACAATGGAGAAGCTCCAGCTCTTTCGTGGAGATACCATACTGTTGAAGGTATCCCTTGCTTCCTTGTTTTGATCTGTGCTTTCTAGAATTTATGGATCTTTAATCTTTGATGGAAGTCTGTTGAATCTGTAGTGCTGGAATTCTTTGTCGACTTGTTCAATTTTTTCTCTCGTGTTTTTGGCACCGTGGATGAAGTGCTACTGATAGTTTAGGGGTTCTCCTACTGCTGTGGAACTTTTGTTTCTTTTCTTTTCTATCAGAATCTATTTGGAAACTGAAATTTCTGAATTATTTGAAAGAAAAATTCTATTCAAATATACATGTTTACTCAACACTGCTTTTTTTATGTTCAATTTTGAGGTTAGAAAAAGAAATATTTTTTGAAACAAAGTGACGTATGTTTCTATGACCTCGGTTATAGTTCTATGTACAATTTGGACAAATATTTTAACATTCATTTGGTACATCTGTATATATAGGGTAAGAAAAGGAGGGATACTATCTGCATTGCACTTGCTGATGATACATGTGATGAGCCAAAAATCAGGATGAATAAAGTTGTCAGATCAAACCTTAGGGTGAGGCTCGGGGATGTTGTCTCAGTACACCAATGCCAAGATGTCAAATATGGGAAGCGGGTTCATATACTGCCAATTGATGACACAATCGAAGGAGTTACAGGAAACTTGTTTGATGCATATTTGAAACGTGAGTTATGCTGAATATTTTCTTATTGGATGTAGGTGCTTCTTGGCTTTAATTGCTGATAATGAATAACACCATCAAACTCATTACTACATCTTTTGGCCAGTCTTCTGATTTCTTTTGTTTGCAATGTGACACTCAGATTCATCCTTTATGTGATTGGATTTCATATTTCAGTTTAATGTAGTTACTTAGAATGTCAACTTTGTTCATGAAATGGATTATTTTACACCACTGAGATTGTAACTTGTATGATCTTGAGCCACTTCTTTCTCTATATAACACTTGATTCTGATGATATCCTGTTGATTTGTTTACAATTCGGCAATTCCTTGTTAATTTAAATCTTATCGGCACTCAACAGTGTAATCATAATTCTCTTCAATTTGAAGGAGAACTTCTTGAATAAATAATAATCTAACATTCTTATTCAGTATCTACTGCATTCTTATTCAGTATCTACTGCAATCAATCTACCTTTTGTGGACAGTATATTGAATGCAATATTTCATGATCAATTTATTCAAGAGTTTCATTTAGAGGTTACTCAAGCTATTTGTTATCTCTTTAGGAAAATCCTAATTTATTAGTTGAAATTAATAATTTAACTATATCTACCTTGTTATGTGAATGTGATCATTCATTTATCTTTTTTGCGTTCAAGCGAAGTTTACCAGTCAAAATGAGAAGGAATATTTTCTTTTATGTTGCTTTTATTTACCTCCTAGCAACAGTGATTTGGATAGTTTCACCTTGTTTAATTTGTGCATTTGTAATATTCTTTCGAGCCATCAACACTTATGCAGTTGATAATTGTTCTCACTGTTCTGTACTTACATTTCTTTTACAGTATCATTATTTTGTCTACATTAGGGTTTTGTTATAGACTTAAAGCTGATCACATGTTGTTCAATGCTCAATTAAATGACCATTCCAGCTTTTCTTGAAATATTCTTCTAATCTAGATGGCCTCAATAATCACATGAGACTGTTGATATCCTTTTATTGAGGGGATTGAGGCCGATGATTGTTGAGAGAGGCAACTGCATTCTCTTTCGATGGATTGCACTCTCTCCCAAATCTCAATTGACAATGACCGAAAGAGGGGTGAGGAGTTGAGTCAATTGAGTGACTACTTGTGAGAAGTGATGAGGTTTAGCAAATAATATTGGAGTTTGATGGATAAATGGTGGCAAATTCTAAGAAATTTAAGTAGGGTTTCAGTTTTCGTTAGCTCTTCTCTCTCCTTTTCTTGATGTTTGTTTGCATTTAAGATAGGATCATGAAATATTGATTAGATCTAAATGTTAACTATTTTTGCAGCATACTTCCTGGAAGCATATCGTCCTGTTAGAAAAGGAGATCTCTTCCTTGTCAGGGGAGGGATGCGGAGTGTTGAGTTTAAGGTTATAGAGACTGATCCTGCAGAATATTGTATTGTTGCTCCTGACACAGAGATCTTTTGTGAGGGGGAGCCTATAAAGAGGGAGGATGAAGACAGACTTGATGATGTGGGTTATGATGATGTTGGTGGAGTTAGAAAACAAATGGCTCAGATAAGAGAGCTAGTTGAGCTACCTCTTAGGCACCCTCAATTGTTTAAGTCAATTGGTGTCAAGCCACCAAAAGGCATATTATTGTATGGACCCCCTGGTTCTGGGAAGACATTGATAGCTAGAGCAGTTGCAAATGAGACTGGAGCTTTCTTTTTCTGTATTAATGGCCCTGAGATCATGTCAAAACTTGCTGGTGAAAGTGAGAGCAATTTGAGAAAGGCTTTTGAAGAAGCTGAGAAAAATGCACCATCAATTATTTTTATCGATGAGATTGATTCAATTGCACCCAAGAGAGACAAAACTGGTGGAGAAGTTGAGAGACGTATAGTTTCTCAACTTTTGACACTAATGGATGGTCTGAAATCTCGTGCCCATGTAATTGTCATTGGGGCAACAAACAGGCCAAATAGCATTGATCCAGCTCTCAGAAGATTTGGTAGGTTCGACAGGGAAATTGATATTGGTGTCCCAGATGAAGTTGGGCGCTTGGAGGTTCTCCGTATTCATACCAAGAACATGAAGCTAGCTGAAGATGTATAAACCTTTGCCTTCATTTCTTTTTGGCTATATATGATATCAACTTAGTGTGTCATGACATAATCATGTAATGCAGGTTGATTTAGAAAGGATTTCCAAGGACACTCATGGCTATGTTGGTGCTGACCTTGCAGCACTCTGCACTGAAGCTGCTCTACAGTGTATTCGTGAAAAGATGGACATAATTGACTTGGAGGATGAATCTATTGATGCTGAGATTCTCAACTCCATGTCTGTTACAAATGAACATTTCAAGACTGCTCTTGGAACAAGCAATCCATCTGCTTTACGTGAGACTGTAAGGATCACCTATCATTTCTCAACTTTTGAAACTGGGCTGAAAATACGTTTCAACAATGAAACTTTTAATCCAGGAATTTCTAGATAGTTGGGCCATAAAAATTCAATACCCTGTAATACCATTGAACGTATTGTTTTCACGAAAATTAAATTCCAGAAGCCCTAATTAATTTGACGTCCTAGCATTTTTCAATAATTATTTGATTAATATATTATGTTGTCACTGATTGCTAATTATTACTTGGTCCTTGGTCAGGTCGTCGAAGTGCCTAATGTCAGCTGGGATGATATTGGTGGTTTGGAGAATGTCAAAAGGGAACTGCAAGAGGTAATCTTGTCTGTAATCATATTATCTTACTTTTAAGAATGTTTGATGATGAATGATTTCTTATTATATTTCTCCATTTCTTACAGACTGTGCAATACCCAGTTGAGCATCCTGAAAAATTTGAGAAGTTTGGGATGTCCCCATCCAAGGGTGTTTTGTTTTATGGACCACCTGGTTGTGGAAAGACTTTGTTAGCTAAGGCTATTGCTAATGAGTGCCAGGCAAACTTTATCAGCGTCAAGGGTCCTGAATTACTGACCATGTGGTTTGGTGAGAGTGAAGCAAATGTAAGGGAAATCTTTGACAAAGCACGCCAATCTGCACCATGCGTTCTCTTTTTTGATGAGCTCGACTCCATTGCAACACAGGTAAGTAATTATTTCATCAAAATTCTGCCTCTCTTTACCATAGGAACAATAATGGTCATAATCCTTTGCTCCATTTACAGAGAGGCAGTAGTGTTGGTGATGCTGGAGGTGCTGCTGATAGGGTTCTCAACCAGCTACTAACTGAAATGGATGGCATGAATGCCAAGAAAACTGTCTTCATTATAGGGGCAACTAACAGACCTGATATAATAGATCCTGCACTGCTTAGACCAGGTCGTTTGGACCAATTGATTTATATTCCTTTGCCAGATGAGGCCTCAAGATACCAAATATTTAAGGCTTGTCTGAGGAAATCTCCTGTGTCAAAAGATGTTGACCTAGCGGTTCTTGCCAAGTACACTCAGGGATTTAGTGGTGCCGATATCACAGAAATTTGCCAACGTGCATGCAAATATGCTATTAGAGAGAACATCGAAAAGGTACGTTTCTACTTCTGGTTTTGCCTATTTGTGCCTGTTAATATGAATGATTATATTTAAGCATAATACTTGTATTTGCCTGTTGATTATTGTTACAACAATTGCGTCTATGTTGGTGTCTGGGACCAATAAGGCTAGGTATGAAAATGCTTTCCCAAAGTGCGTTTAAGTGCCAAAACACTTTGGAATTAAAAAGGTTTTTTGGTATACTGATGTTAACAGTACTTTGAGGAGAGTGTTTTTCAAGTAACTTTTGCAAAGTAGTCATACATATAACAATTGATTCAAAATTTAGATAAATATGAAAATAATCAAAAGAGGGGTGTCTTGTCACAACAATAGAGTTGATGCCGTATGACTTTGTAGTCACAGGTTCGAGTTGCGAAAATAACCTTGAGTTAGGCTACGTACAATAAATCCAATATGGTTCGATCCATATCTATATTGGTGGAGTTTTGTGCACCGAAAACAATCAAAATTTAATTTAGTGATATAATTTGACAAAATAGTTAATACAATTTAAGTAAATACAATTTGAATGGATAAATAGTATTTTGTGATGTTTGAAATGAGTATAAAAATCATATTGTAGAACTTTTATAATAAAAATATTATTTCAATCATTGAAATTTAATATAGCAAATATGAATAATGAGGATCTAGATTATGAATATAGGATTTCTTGTAGCTGAGAAAAATTGAAATTCTAGCAATACAATACTATAATAAGTAGTGTATAGTTATGTAATGTAGTGATATTAGCCTTATCTCATATAAGTATAGAATATTTTTGAAATAGAATTGTTCCTAGAAAAATGGATTGGGGGATTATAGTTTATATATATATATATATATAACCCATAATTTTTTATTTTTTGAGCATATAGTTTTGTAATGCCCTCTACATTAATGTCATTTCTTCTCGGGTGCAAATAGTGATTCCCATGTTGCAGACGTTTTTAAGTTTAAAGGATCAGAAGATTACTTGGGTAGAATGAAATTAGATTGATTCTATAGGGATCTTTTTCCCTTTTGTTCAGTATATTACATCATTACTATATGATAAAGTGAGGTACTTTCAACTATGACATACTTCTTTTGAAGATACTCAATGGAAATGTGTAAAAACAAATAGTGAATAACCAAATTATATGATAATATGAAGAAAAATAATAAGGGGAGAAGGTAACAAAGTCTTTTTAAAATTTTCTATCCTTGAGGAATCATTTTTTTAGATTTAATCATTTAAACGCGTTCGAGTGATCATGATGAATTTCAAAACTATTTGAATAGAAGGGTTGAGTAGTAGAAAAAAAAAAGGAAACCTGTTGAATAATTCATCAGTCAAATATAAAGTTAAATCACAATTTTATTATTATTTTTTTAACTCTGTCTTGACCTTGCCAATTGTACCTGGATGAATAGTCCTCTTTGTGTTGATAGACGACGGATATTTTGTATATATTTTTTGCAAACTAACTAATATTCTAAACTATGAGGAGCAAAATGGAAAAGTAGGTAAACTATAGGGGAGAGCAAATGAATATTTTCTCTAAAAAAACCATTTTAAAAGTTGGTTATTGGTGACTTTTCATGGATTCACCTATAGAAGCCTCTTGGCTAAGGTTGGGAAAAAATACTAAGAATGGTTTTGTAAAATTTTCTAGGATGTTAATTGGTTATGGATGGGAGTTGAAAATGGAAAATTATTAAAGTGGAAAATGTCTTTTAAAGATACGTTTATCTAACTATATAGTTGTAAAGTTGTTTTTAAAAGCAATTTTGAGATGAAGTTACCAAGCAATAATTTAAGCAGTGTTTTTCCTAATTACAATTTTGAAATTCAAATGCATGCCACACCCAGTTTTAAATATGTTAACCAACGTTTCTTCTTGTGAAAAAATATTTAGCATTATTAACTCAAGTAATTAATTTTATGCACAAATTTATCTAATTTTTTAGCATTTTTTCCCCAATTTCATTGAATTCTAATACATGTGCACTCAAAGTTACTTTTCCATGACCACGATTTAATGTATCTTTGAAAGTTTAAATGTCTTAACTTCCAGAGATTGTCATTCTTGAAAATCAGTTTTAGCTGTACAATCTCTGCTTTGGCCATAGTGATTTTACTTTGATGTATTTGCTCACTTGTTATCGTACACTCAATGGCATATATTTTGTGCTCAGCTTTGTATATACGAATCATATCTTAAATCTCACTATCATCAATTCATTGCAGGACATTGAAAGAGAGAGGAAAAAGGGTGAGAATCCTGAAGCTATGGAAGAAGATGAGAGTGAAATAGCCGAGATCAAAGCTGTTCATTTTGAGGAATCAATGAAGTTTGCTCGTCGTAGTGTTAGTGACGCAGACATTCGCAAGTACCAAGCTTTTGCTCAGACTTTGCAGCAATCAAGGGGATTCGGCTCTGAGTTCCGTTTCTCAGAGCGATCTGAAGCTGCAGTTGGAAACACTCCAACAGACCCTTTCACAGCTAATGCAGATGATGACGATGATCTATATAGTTAGTCGATCTGAACATTTGCTTTTACTATACATTTTGCTGTTCTCCATGCGTGGGAGACCTTATCGTACCTGCTGGCAGGTTATTTAACTGATTGTCATCTCAGTCCAAACTAAGATATTTTCAGATCTTTGTTACTATTTAAACCTTAATTACGAAGTAGAAAAGCACATCTTTATCTATGACATCCAATAGTTGCCCTTGGTTTTGTTTGTTTGTTTCTCAATCAAACATAAATTATTCTTCCTCAAGATTTTCTAATTTCTGGAGCATGAGCTTCATTGATAATGCCTTCAATAATTCCTCTGCCACAAAAGGTCTCTTTAATTGGTTTTGTCCGTCACTATTCATTCCGCGCGTACAGACAAGGTCGATTCCAATAAGCTTATCATTATTAATATTTCATCACGTTATAAATTTTACATCGAGATAGCCACGTACGCATTGATTCACATCACAAGGATCAATATTTAATTGCAAATAATCCTGGCCTAATCGTGTATTAAGCATGACCACTGCTTTGTGAGATAAGCTTCGTTCGTTTATGTCTGTCGTCGCGAAGTGGCAGGCAGGCGAATTGGCCATTTAGTGCGAAAACAACAGTACTTCTACGGATTGCTAGTTGGAGACTTAGCATCGACATTAGCGTTTAATTACTTGCACTGTTGTTCTACAGTGCTAGAGCTATGCAGCAAGTCCCGGAGAGAAGCCATATGGATATTAGCCATTAGCTTCAATTCGACATTAGCCATTAGCTTGCAAAGAGGCGTGAATTTGTGATAGCCTAACCGTGAGCTCTTAGCTCATGGCCAATCTACAACCTTGAGTTTGTGGTAATTCCTCCGAGTAAATCTGGGACAGAGTTTATACAGATGGATCTCCAGGATATTCGTCTTTAGTAGGATTAGAATTTTGATGTCTTATTTATTCTCTTAAGAAACGTTAGCAGTTGGGCATGTGTCACACATCGACAAATGCTAGAGAGTTAGCTCGAGATGAAAGAAAACTTATTCCACCTAATTTAAAGTAGATTAAAAATCGACTAAAATTAAACCGTGATCTGTATATTTTGTGTTACAGGAAATTATCTTTGACTCTGATATATAATCCATCCTTTCCTTTGATCTATTATCCAATGTAAACAAGGAATAACCGATTGCGGTCTCCTTTTATGTTCATCCATGCATGATAGTGATCTTCGACAATTGGACTGATGATTTCGTATGTGTTTTAATTTTTTTTAAAAAAAATCACCAAAAATACTTTTAAATTCAACTCTTAAATTAATAATATCTGTCGAACCCCATAAGAAATTAACTACTAAAAGTCAAAATGCGGCGTCGTTTAACGTTTCTTCCTCACTGTGGCGGCCTCTCTGCATGCTCCGTCGTCAGCTATGGAGTTTACTTTATTGTCGATGACCCACCCAATTTAATCTCACCCCCCATCGCCGCGTGTTCAGCTCCTCCGCCACTGACGCCGTGGGGCTCGAGTCATCTGATGCAAAACATCACAAATGATCCAATTGCAGACCTATTCATTAACTAATTAACAGTTGCAGTTGCATGTATATATAGATACACCACCAACACCGGCCTCCTCTATATCTCACTTCTTAATTCCCTTCTTCCGGAGATCGAAATGGCCACGGAGAAGAGAGAGGAGTACTGCTTGCCTTGTCTCTCCTTCGGCCGCCGCTGCCGGTCGCTGGTGCGGGAGCAGAGAGCCAGGTTCTACATATTCCGGCGATGCATCGTCATGTTGCTTTGCTGGAACGATCGCAACCATCTCTGACGTCATGATCGAAGAGCTAGCTAGCATATATATATCACTACTCTACTTGCTTGCTTTCTATCCTACTTTTAGTTTGTCTGAGCTTAATTATATGTATATCAGTATATGTCATTGGATTGAAGCCACTTAAATCGTTCCCGATCGAAGCATGTATTTTACTCGTTATGCGTTCATCAAATCTCTCTCATTCATTTTGGTCAGTGTTCATGAATTTTTTTGCGTCAATTAATTCCGAGACCTGTTCCATCGATTTGCACCTCCTGATTTAATTTGGTTCATTTTGCAATAAAGAATCAATCAATGAAAACATTGCAAGACGTACGTTCAAGTGTAATAATTAATTAAGGAGTCGATCGGTCGCATCTTCACTGGCATTAATTCTTTCGATCGCTTTCACCACAGTATAGTAGCCCAATTAACTATGGAGTGAGTCAGCCGCCGGAAGAAGGAGGAGGAGGAGATGATCATTAACAAGATTTCTAAGTACCGGAATGATCATGC
>JBAMIB010400179.1:0-10051 GCA_037177415.1 Kaempferia rotunda | reverse complement strand
ATTAGCCAAATCCAAGGAGTGAATATTATGTGGTTAGCCATCGTTTTATATGTTTTCTTATTTGTTATAGTTTAAGTGCTTGATTCAGATTCTCATTAATTAATTCATGTATGTTTTCGTGCATGGGAAGTTAAAAAAGACACAAAGCGAGAACATAATTGTATAGAGAAATATTACCCTGCATATATAACATTTTCTGCACATTTGCGTGGGTGACTCTCACATGCAAAAAACCCCGAGCGTCCGAATAAGGTCCGGGCTCGGGGCTGTGAGAGTAGCTCATGCGGTTGTGCACATGAGGGTATCAGGGTAATAATTATGTAATTGTATAATTTGTATTTATTATGAATATATATGGGTACCATAAATTTAAATCTATCTTCAACCTCCAATGAATTAAGTGAATGTGTATATCCAAAGTGTAAGATAAATGCATCATACCAATGCAATGTGTGTATATTTAGCTTTCATATTGAATGTATTTGGTCACCGTATAAATAGGAGGGAGTTGTAAGTATAATTTTGGAATAAAAGAAGCAACAAAGATTCCCTTTTCTCATCCTCTCTCTCTCTAGTCGCAAAACTTGTTACTTTTATAACATGCTACAACAATACAGATATTTAGCGATGATTTTATTCGTCGCTAAGACATAAGCTTGGGCTATGAGCGTCGGAGCTGACGATGTCACCCCGGGTTAGCCGCCGGAGGCGACGATGTCGCCCTGGGCTAGCCTTTACTTTCTCCCCTTTTTTTTTCCTTCTTCCCCAGAAAAATCCCTTATCCCCGCTATTTGCGCTCTACCTGGCTCCGCCCGTGCATGAAACTAGCTCATCCCCATGCACCCGGTAAAAGAAAACATTAAGGTAGTGTTTGGTTGTGTGATAGGATTATCGAGGGATTATATATTTGTAGGATAGTAATGTTTTAGATGAGGATATTTAATAATGTATGATAAAACTATTTTTATTTGGTATAATTTTTATAGTAAGGATAAAAATATGGATTATTAATGAGATGACTAAAATACCCTAGTATTAGTAATTAGTTTAGTTTTTATTACATGGCCAAGGGTAAAAAGGTCTTTTTAATTAGTTATCAAGGTTACTATTCAACTTGGATTATTAATACCTCCTTGGAAATCGGATTAGTTATCCAACTTGAATAGTGTTTTAACCAGGCTTTTAGTTATCACTCACTTTTTAAAAAACCAACCAAACGTAAGATTAATTCCTAATCTCAACCTAATCCGCCGAATCAAACACTGCCTAAATGTATTAAAATCAAACTGATCTGCTGAGAGCAACAGAAAGTAATTGTACAATACAATATTTCCTGATAAAATGAAGGAGAAACCAAAATATTATTAACTCAATAATGTAACATACAAGATCACGCCGATCACGATCACTCTCAAAAATCCGTACCCACTTTGAACTTAAGTGGTACTTCTTGGTTCCACCCTACATAAAACAAAAAGAACAAAATTAGCATGATCTACTCAGTTAATTTAATCATCCAGATAAAACAACAGAAAGGAACAAAAATTCTCCATGCAGATTCAAGAAAAGAGTTTGCAAAGTTGATTTTGAATTGTTCAACTCTGAGACAAACATCTTAATGAATTAAATCAGTTACATTCATGCACCGAAAAGATCCATTTTCTTAATGGAAATCCTACTAAACCAAAAAAAATATTCCTAAAAACTTTTTTATAGAAACCTCTAAAAACATTTCAGCATTGAAAAGAAACTTGGATAACAAAAAATCTTTTTGAAGGATGCATCTATAGGTATTTACAAGCAAGCTTGTCGAGGCAACCCACAGTCCATTGGTTTAAATAGGCAAACCGGACAAGTAAGATCTAGCCCACAAAGCACTTAGAGCTAATTAGGACTACAGGTATTAAAACTTAAAAGAGGTGGACTACAGCTGTGTTGAAATAAGGTAGAAAGATTATTGTAACTTGTAAGTGATGCTTCAAAAATCTTAATACAGACATTATACTAGTTAACAATTAAGCATAAATTAGTTTGAAAAGAACAAAATTTACTTGTCCGAGAAGAGAAGCAATACAAGCACCAGTATGAACCAGTGGTCCTTCTTTACCCAGAGCAAGTCCACCTCCCACAGAGCCAATACTTCCAAAAATCTAGATTATAGAAAAGCATTAATACTTCTATTTCAACCATAACAACCAACACCATAGAAAGAAAAAATACCTTCCCAATCAAAGTTCTGAAAAGAAGGATACCAGGTGTATCAACTCCTGCACATACCTCTTAGTTATTTACTTTCATTCTAAGTGATAGCATACAACTTTCAATATAGGTCCTGCTTACCATTTAAGTAACCCTTAATCTCTGGTATACCAGAGCCTGCAGCTGCTGGTGCAAACTTTGTCACAATGAAAACAGAAGATAAAACAAGACCCAAGTTGAATAATATGAACACCAAAAAGCCAGCAAAATATGAGTGCTGTATTATAGAGAAAGTTGCAGCATATTTCCAGCCCGAAAAGTTTTCAACAGCTAGATTAATGAAAACAGCAGCCAAAGCAGTACCTGAGGGAAAAGATGGTAAATATAGTATATGGTAAATATCACAGAAAAATAAAACACAAACCAATATGGATATCACACAAAAATAAAACACAAACCAATATGGATTTAACTATTTAAACATGATTTTAGTAACTGATTTTGTATTGATGCTACCAACATTAAATTCCGCATAAATCAGTCACTAGTAACCAGAATAAAATTGAAATATTTTTCTTCTTTATTTTTTTTTTTTTTGCACTCTGCAGGCCATTAGCACAATTAAACCCTTATTTCATCAGTGCATTATAACAAGATTCAAAATGCCAGTACCAGAACCAGTTCAAGTCCTAGACTAAACAGTTTGGTACTGGTGTCAACCTGGCTGAAAAATGCTATAGATCAACCATGCTAACCTGGAACCAGAAACAGAGAGCGAGGTTCAGTAGCAAAAGAGGGGGGAAAGGGAGTAGGTGGAGGAGGAAGGTACTCAGTGGGTTACTGGGTTTGGCAGAGAAAAAGCTCGTTATCCTACCCAATCACCACAAGGGCCTTGTTAGACCTTCGTCTATTCTTCCCACCAAGATTGCCAATGGATAGTCACTGACGACAAGAAAGGAAGTAGACATGATGTCACATTTCAATGTCATGCACATCTCAGAGTGAGAGCACAGGACACTTCACCAGATATGGGTGAGACAACACCGAAGTTTCATACTATTCACTATAAGTAGGTTGTTTGATTTTGCTTAGTTATGTAAGACATCCTTCCAACCACCACGAGTGCCTCATTAGACCTCTATTTTTCCTCATTGAAATCATTGTACAATGATCATTAAGAACTTGAAAGGAGGTAGATGTGATGTTATTTTCTATCTCAATTTGAGAGCAAAATGGGACATGTCCCCCAATATGAGCTAGATGGGACCTAAATGTCAAGCCATTTACTATAAGCAGCCTGTCTAGTTTTGCTTAGTTATGTAAGTTTGCATTCATAATTTATCACAAGGACTCGACAACTTGGCATAAAATCCAGCATGCACAAGAGGAAATAAAGGAAATGCAGCTATGACCATATTACTTTATTAGTCCATTTGTTCTTCTGCCATGATAGTATTCTTTTGACCATTTTTGCTTAATTACGAAAGTCTGCATTCACAGACTTGGGGTTAAATCAAGTATGCATGGAAAGAAACAAGTGGAACATAGCTACAAACATACTTAATACAACATGAAAATGGTTTATCTCCATTTTGGGCTTACTTCATGTGCTACAGCAGTACTTCTAAACATTGCAATAGTCTCATCTAGTTATGGTATGCAGTAATTCACCACAACTCTTAAGATATGGTGTATTACTTTCATATAATGTTTTTGAAAATATCAGATGAACAATGTGTACACCACCATAACAAGACTCAAAATTTTAATTTATCAAGACAACTACGAACTTCATTCTACTAGTATACAACTATGTATCCATTGTCTTTCTTGAAACCCACTGATTGACACTAGGATGAATTTCCTTTGTATGATAACTAAGAGGTGAGCGAGTAGGATTAGGGTTTGACCTTCACTAGTACGAGAAGCCTATTTTTTATAGATTCTTCTTTCTCTACATTTCAGCCACAAATTACATCATTGTTGACATTGTAATTTCTAGTTACTCATTTGCATTAATAAAATCATTTGTTGCTCACTAAGATTTGAGGTCTTGATCAATGAAATAGAGAACACAGGAGCACATGGACAAAGAAAAAAAAAATAGAGAGACAACTAAAGAGGAGAATTGTTTTATTGTTGATAATTGTCATAGACTAACGAGCTTATTTATACAGATTGTCAAAGTAATATATATGAAAAATATTATGATAAATATGGCAATACATTATGATAACTAGGGTAATAATAAATATAAAAATAATGATAAATATGGTTGTAATTGTAATCCAAAGATGGTATGTCATCAAAATTTGAAACCAATTTCTGAATATCCTGAACTACTATCTTTGTCGTCATTATACAAACTCAACGGGAAGATGTTAAATGTTGAGTCTGCTTGTGAATTTATCGAAACATCTTCTTTGACTAACTGACCAACCAAATCTTCTAAAGCAATGACCACCAATATGATCAACGCTAAGATCTGACATTATTAAGAACTTTGCCTTTGATGGAAGAGGGTAGCAGCTAGAAGAAGTGGATGAGGAGCTGTTGTTTGAAGGCCAGAATCCTATCTGAAAAGAGCAGCAGAGAAGAAGGTTGTAGTTTTGGTGGTTGAAATTGCTGGAGCAGAGGAGGAAGGTAGGAAATCTATTGTGCTAGGGAAAATCTGAAAGAGAAACTTGTTGTCGGCTGACTAGAAGATGGCTGAAAAGAGACAACACTTGATGGAGGAAAGGCTACTGCAAAGCGGCTACTGCAAGGTAGGAGAACTGAGAGGAAGACAAAGAGAGGGAAGTAGTTTGTTGTCCTTGAAATTAAGGAAAAGAAAAGTGATGTTGCACTTGTTATGGGAAAAACATGAAGAGGAAGAAGAAGAGGATGAATGGGCTACTACTTTTGAGAAGAGAAGTTTTCTGAATTGACGTTGAACGAAGGGGAGTCTGGCATAGTGAAGGGAAAAAAAGAAGAGAGGAGTGCACATCGGGTGTTAGAAGAAAAGGATGGAAGAATAAGAATAAAGGAGAAAGGAAGAGATGAGGTGGTGAGGGTGGTGCCTCATGAGGAAAGAGGAGATAGCGGTCATTCTTTTTTCAAGTAACGGTATCTTCCCACCAAACTAGCCAACTGTGGCATCACCCTATTTTCTTCTGTGTGACCTAGAGGTCATGGATTCGAGTCTCAGAAACGGTCTCTTGCAAAGTAGAGTAAGGTTGTGTACAATAAACCCTTCCCCGAGACCTCGCATTGGTGAGAATTTCGTGCACCAGGCTACCCTTTATCAATTCTCAATCCACTTCAACCTTCAACTTTCACCAAGTTATTATTATTCAACTTTGTAGATTTATCAATCTCATCACCTCCTTTTTCTTTTTTTCTCCTTGCTTTTCCACTTGGATTGCTGGCTTCACAACTTCAATTTCATGGCAATCCTCACTAAAAGCCCCACCCCAACTCTCTACAAGATGAATTGATCCTATCACATTCTACCTACTCCAACTTCATATTTGTACACCTTTTGCAATCTGTGTCACTTTTAAATTTTTGTTAGCAGCTCTTCTACCTCACTTTGAGACTGGTCCACAATGGTATAGCTATTGAGAATGCAATGTTTCTACAAACAAAGCTTAGAGCAACTTAAATCTCTATGCTTCATGTTCCTTTTATTTTCCAAAGGATGGACTTTAACAGAAATCTCTATGTTCCTTGATATAGACCTAATGGTACTCTTCCTCTGCACTAGGATAGCCTTCAGCTCCCACATGCATGCAACTAATGATGATGAACATAGAAAATGGTCAATAAGCATGTGCTTATTCTTGAGCATACAAACTTGCCTCAAGTAGTTTGAGGATACACTAAGGGCGAAAACATCTAGACATAAGTGGCCATTCTTGAGCACACAAACTCGCGCCCTTAAATAGTTTGAAGATACACTAAGGAAAGATACATGACCAACTCCAAGAAGTTGACACATTATTCAGATAACTAGTAAGGACCACAACATCTCCAAGTATGTTGGATTCCTGGTCCATTTCGTAAGTGCAAGAACCAATTTTTACAAGAATTGAATTCTAGTTCTCTAATAGAAAGGAATGCAAGAATTGAAAAAGTGAATTCCTGGAGGACTAGGAATTATATTTCTCAAAGTACTTTTACATATTGTCCTTCGATGTTTCTCTTATGTAGCCAAGCAAGTGGATGAAAACATAGAAATCCCAGCATGTTCTCTAGGATTTATAAATAAAAAATTTCTTATTCTTGAAATTTTGGATTCCTATAGGTTATCGTTCCAAGTGATATAACCTGGAATACATACGTGAGATAGGATTTATGTATGAGATGCTAAATAGTTGGGAGAACAAGGCTTGATGATGATATTATCATTCCCAAAAAAAAGGAATACATTTAAATAAGGATTTGGAATTTACCAAATCCATCTTTTTCAAAGTTCATGTGGTAAATTATAACAACTAAGATTAAGATTCACGTATTCTTATACACTCAGAACTAACAGTGCTTATCAATACTTAAAATTACTATTATATAACTTTGATCTGAAATTGTGAACAGAATGTGTCGGGTTATTCAAACGACCCCCAACGAATTCATTTAATTGGCATGTAAGGCATGTTCAGAACATCATACCGATTCCAATCAGTAGAGAGAACAACCATCTGAGGACTACATAATATGAAACCCAGAGCGTTCCTCTCTGCGCCTGCAAGGAAAGGGCCACAGATCCCGTCTTTCGTAAGATATATCACTAGAAATCCTGTTAATTTTGCAAGACCGAGTATCCTAGGGTACAGCGCACCTGCTGTTCCCGGTAGGCGTGATTCTCGATTATCTCATAATCGAGGCTCTCGGAGCCGGCGCCGTCGTTGCTCCGGTTAGCAAACTCGACCTCGGCAGCAGCGCCATCCTCGGAGCTCGGCAGGCGGGACCAGACGAGCTTGGCCATCTCGATCCCGTTCTGGAGGTGATTCGATAGCATGGGAACGGGACCAGATCCAAACGAATCGGCTGATCCGCAAGAGATCCGATCCCGCGACGCGATTGGAGCTCCGCCACGCAGCACGCGATGTGGAAGTGGGCGATCGGAGACGGAAGGGACAGCGAAGAAGAGGAAGACGAGGCAGATCGTGTTATGCTACGGGCAGCAGGAGTGACGTAAGGAGGGAACCGAGCGTCGTCGCTAGCCGTCGGTTAAACGTGCCTTTTCCCCAAACTCGACGCAGATATTCCACCACGAGTCTTTCTTGACTCGAATCTCGAATTTTAATCGTCGACGGTCGACAAGAGCAGGAGGCGGCGGCGATCAGTGTCTATAATTAGCGGGTTTTAACGGATCGTGTTCGAATTCGAGAGGATTTTACGTTTAATAACCCAAAGCTCGCGGCCATATTTTTGTTGTCTCGCTTCCTTTTCATCACTCGCATCTTTGTTTTCAAATTCTAAATTCTAAATTCTTATTTTTCTCTCGTCCGGCTCCTCATCGTCCACATCAGACCCTAGATCCAGGAGTACTTTTTAAATGATCAACTTGCACATTTAGAGTTATATTTTTCTTCACATCTATAATGCTTATCTCTCTTCTCTCCTTTTTTCTATATTTATTTCTTAATGGCGTATTCCATGAGAGTTAATCACCAATTGGAATGAGTCATTTTGATAGATGAGCACCACATGTGAGTTATTTATCTTCAAAATACTAATTTTGACAACATATTGGACTTTCAAAAATAGCATCAGTTGTCGTTGTTCTTTCAAGAATAGTTACATGTCACTGTTGTTCTTTCAAGAACAACGGCACGGTGTTATTGTTCTTGAAAAAACAGTTGTACGTTACTGTTATTTTTTAAAGAACAGCCTCACATTATTGTTGAAGTTCTGAAATAATGTAAAAAACATGCCAATAGAGTTATCTTAGCTAATACATCGAAAACTAGAAAATCATTGCATTAGAAACTTACAAATAACATTTAAACTCGACTTATAGTTGTCCAATAACTAATATATTGTTTGTGCTTCCCTTGGACTATTACTGGATTTTCTAATCAGATATTTTTACAATAATGAAAGAAAATCAGTGTGATGATCAGCTATACATTTTCCAAGTTTATAATGATTAAAAACCAACAACTGAGATGAAATTTTCATTACTAGAGCACAAGAAGCCAGATTTAGCACAAGAATAAGCAATAGCATAAAAAAATGAGAAAACTAATAAAGTATCTTGGAAAAAAATTATATGCTTTAAAAAGGGGCATACAGATGGTCAACGAAATATGCAGATACAAGGTGATAAAATAAAAAAGACAAGAGTACGTGAGGAAGTTAGAACTAAATGTAAGTTAAAGATTTCATTAGCGAAGAAACAAAATGGACCTAATTTAGTTATTACTAACTTCACTGAAAGTCATAACCATCTACTCTCAACTCATACTAAGGTGTATTTGCTACACTCACATCATAGTGTTTCGGCAGCAAAGAAATCATTGTGTCATCAATTTTTAGAGACTAACGTGTTGACCTATCAATAAGTACGATTATTGGATATAGAATATAAAGGTCTCGAGCATCTAGGTTGCACAGAAATAGATATTAGAAATTTCGAGAAATAGCTAAGGAATGAACAAAAGGGTATCGATGTTGAAACACTGATTGAGTTATTTGCATCTGAGAAAGAGAAGAATTCATGTTATTTCTTTGATAATAATACTGATTCAGAAAATAAATTGTGTAGGTGTTTTTTGGCATATCATATATCAAAGAGAGCATATAGTATATTTGGTGATATCATTGTATTTGATATGATATATCCCACTAACAAATACAGGTTAATCATTATTAGATAATTGTTTTTATTTACAGATTCCTAAGTGATGAGAAAACTGAGTCTTTTATTTGGTTGCTTAAAAAGTTCATAGAAGTTATACATAAAGCTGCACTAAACGTGATCATCACTGATCAGGATCTTGCATTGCAAGATATTGTTTGTGGCATATACTAAATAAATTTCTATATAAATTACACCCTTTTGACTTTTTAAACCCACTATCAAAGTATAAAGAATGTCATTGCAAAATCTATAACAGCTAATGAATTTGACACGTATGTAGATGCAATCATATTTTGTTGTATGTGTCAAGAGTTTAAGTTAGGTTGTCATATTTTTCTTTGATATGTGTTTAAGTCATGCATGACTTGGAGAAACACATGAAGATCTCATCCAAGGGCTTGGATCCTTAAGTCGGTGAAGGATGGTGCATCCGAGGGACCGCCGGATGAGGAGCAATGGAGTGGAGCTGAGAGAAGCGGACTTCAAGGCAATGCGAAGGATGGCACGGAGAGGAGCCGCGAGTTCAAGTGCATCCGAGGGACGAAAGCCGAGGAAGAGAGCTTCAAAGGGTGACCCCTGAGAGGATGAGTGTGAGAGATTATAGAGTTCCAGTCGATTGGTACCGGTTCATAAATGCACATAAGGTTCTGTGCTTGATGCCTGTGAAGGGAAATCGACTGACCTCACTAACAGTCGATTGCCGAGTCAACTGGTAAGGAGTCGTTGGCAGAATCCTAGATTTTGTGAGAAGCCATTGTGAGTGAACGACTACACCAATCGATTGGGTAGTAGACTAGTGTCGAGTTGAGTTGGCTTAGTGCTCAACTTTCTCCTCCTATTTAAGAGGGCTTTGGGCATGGGAGAAGTTTAGTGCTCTATTGTCAATCTTCTCAGTGTTTGCCAAACTCTCTAGCCTTCTTCTTCCTCTTAATCTCACTCCTACTTGTAAGAGGAAGAAGACCCTTGTGAGAGGTTTACTCCACAAAAAGGAGATTCATAGTGAAG
>JBAMIB010400169.1:0-10051 GCA_037177415.1 Kaempferia rotunda | reverse complement strand
CAGGACAGATCGAAAATAGAAAAAGCAGAAAATGGGAAGAGGGGGGGCCTTTATATAGATTGTCGAAGCCTCACCCTGACCGTCGGATCAATGTCAGCGAGAGAAGGCGAGGAGATCTGGGCCTTTGATTTCAAATCACCGGAATAGTAGCACGCCGACGCTTCGTGGGCAACGGCAACGTCACATCAGTTGACTCGTCCAGTCAAGGGAGGCCATGTGGCCTCCGCATTAATGAGCAGCAGTAAGGGCATTAATGACGGGATGGCGAATTAATGGCAGGATGACTACGGCAGATTTGAAGCGACTCATGGAATCCGGAGTAGCAGGGTTCCCCATCGATTCCCAAGGCACACTCTCCCGTCCAGGTGGCACAAGTGGAAGAACAGTCTACACTTAATCCAATCAGTTGGACTTCCAGCCTCATTCTATTAGACTTGAGTGGGAGGCTTGTAATGCGGTAAGGCCGGAAGGGCCACGTGGGACATAAGCACAGTCAGCAGGAGCAGCCAATGCGGCAGACGACGTGGGCCTAGCAGTTAACCCTTCCGGTCAACTAACGTATCAGTCCTCCAAGGCAGCGGAAATTAGATCGGCCCGCCCGGTCGGCCATCACGCCGGTCCTCCCTAAGGAGGCAACTGAAGTCAGAGCTGCCCACCTAGCCGACCCCAAGGCCCGCCCGGTCAGCCATCACGCGCTGAGGAGGCAACGGAAATCAGAGCCGCCCACCTGGCCAGCCCCAAGGCCCGCCCAGTCAGTCATCACGCCGGTCCTCCCTGAGGAGGCAACGGAAACATACTCCACCTACCCCTTTGGCGCATAGCAAGCCCATGGAGGTATGTCAGAGGAGCAAGTGGCACATTGTACAGAGGGTACAAGTGAAGCTTCCAGCCCTAACAGCCGTACGGGAACATCGCGCCTCCCCTGACAATCGTATGCCAACGGCATGCCCTGTTAAGGTAAGGTGGCAGTGTAAGTGTCAGGGATGGTTGGTCCTTGGCGCATAGCGCATCGATATGTGTACCAAGGCAGCCTCCACTATATATAGGGGTCTTTGGTCTCCGACGCAGGTACGCGCACTGTAGCCTTTGACTGATCACTTCCAGCATTCATTCCCTTGGGATCCATCCTTGACTTGAGAGTCGAAGTACCAAAGCCGAGGACTCCTTCCCTGGCCCGGTCCCTAATGTCTGTCAGCACCTGTGCGAGTGTTTGCAGGCACCGAGAGGATGAAACGCCACGTGTCTAGGCGATCAACACTCGGTCCACTTGCGATCCACCTCAGTGCCATCTTTTCCAGTGTCATCCGCCCGGTTTCAGACAATATCAGAGGGTATGTATACCTGATCCTATTATAACAAGTGTATTATCCTCTAACCAATTAGGTATCCACTAGCTGGCTCAACTTTTTATTATTATTTATTTTTAAGTTTTATTTGTGTTTATATATATATATACTAGTGCAGAGATTCAAACTAAGATATTCTAAGCTAAAAATAAGTACCCTAATTAACTACACTATAATTATTAATATTTTGATATGTTAATTTATTATTTAATAACTAGTTTTTTGTTTTATTATTATTTTTAATAATTAATAAAAAGATATTTATTTATTAATTAATTAATTTATGATAATTTATTATCTATTATTTAATAATTTAATAATTAATTAATATTTTTAACTATATAATTATTTCTAACTATATCAAATTATTTTATAAATTTATATTTATTAAAATAATATAATAATCTTAAATCGTAATTGAACCGATAATTTTAAACCATGTATAATAATCCACTTAGACGATTAAAATTAAGGATTAATCCTCTATAAATCATGGAACTGTCTAAACTAAATTAAGGTTGACCTGTCCCCTTGGGGCGGTGCGATAGTTAAGGCATAAGAGGTTATCACATGAGGTCTAGAGGTCGAAATTCGGTGAGTCTGAGCATATACCTCCCTCATATCTTAACCATTTGCACTAATAACTAGTAGTCATCTGTGATTTATTTTTTTCGTGTTAATTTAGAGATAAATTAATGGAGACGCTGAAAATGTATGAATCGTCTTTTTTTTAACACACATAAGTTAAGGTCGACCCTTTTGAACAACCGAATCGGGGATTTCAAATCGTCAGGTCAATCCCTGGTGTAATAAATTAATAATTAGTGGATGCTTCCCTGTCTCACCCACGCTTTACCAGTGAGGTGACTCGAGTGGAAATGATGTTTTGTAGTGTAGCGTTTTAAATAGTTAAATCTTATTTAATTTATTCAAATAATTATCCATAATTTTAAAAATATTTAGGCAACCCAATGAGTAACTAAAACATAAAACGGATTCCAGCGCATGGCCAATGTTTTATCTTATAAACCCTGCGAAACTCTTGCAACAAATCTTAAATACATAGAGGAAACTGAGTGCTGGAGGCCCACAAGTTCATGAATTGCTGGGGGGAAAACACAAAAGATAGAATGATATGAATAATGGAAAGATTGAATCATTCAAATCACACAAAAACTGCAAGTTAATAGGATGGCTTTCCAACTTGCAAACAAGGCTTCGTGAAAAGACATTATAAATTATAAGCAATTGTATAAAAAATAACTCTACTTAGAAGTGGATGGAATGGGACTAGAATTAGGAGACAACTGTTTACTACAGGGTGACTTCTTTTACATAATTACACTGATCTAGGTAAAGAAAATGTCTAACTGTAGTTTCCATATTATACACAAATAAGCTAAAAATTACATCATTCCGGTAGGTTCAAAACAGAACATAAAGAAAGAAAAAGGATGCTAGCACAACCTACTCTCGTGGAATTTGACGAGTTTCATCAATTTGTAATCAGCAGTCCAACTCTCAGCTTGAAGTTCTGCTGTTCCAAAATTGGGAGACACTGTACGGTATCAATCTTCTTGGAGTTCATGTAGCTTGCTAGTCACATTTAATGTTTCTGTAGATTCTTCTCACGAACAAAGTAGAGCCAAGATAGCCGACAGCACCTAATAAAAAACATGGAAAGTCACCAATAGAATTTAATTTAATGATCCTCCTTAGAGAAGCTTAATATAAAACATGGAATTTACAATGATTTGAAATAGTTGGAACTCACCACAAAGAATTCCTAAACCCAAACTGAACATTAGAGTATAGCCAAAGTAGAAACTAGTCTGGAAAAAGCCAGACATTTTGGTCTTCACATAGTAGTAGTAAATAGAGTAAAGATACACATAGATGGCTGTTGATGCGGCAGAAAAGAATGAAGTCCACTGCCAGTGATAGTTCTCAGCATTAAGCAAGAAATATGTGCCCACTATAGTCACACAAATGGTGACAATGAGAAGGATTAAGAAGACCAGTAACATGAATCCATACACATAATATACCTGTCCAAGAAAGACAACCAAAATTATTAGTCAAATCTTAGAATTTTGATATTATTTGACAAATATCTGAACTGGACAAAATGCCAACTAGAAATTTGCACTTCTGCTGACTAGGTATTCAAGAAAACAAATGTTGCCTATGGCAAAGTATTACTTGACAAGCAAGTGCAGATTATTACCAATAGGCAATAGCCATGATTTGAACTGCTACAATGAATGGAATTTTAAACATTATTTCGAGTGTAAAGTTACAAGCAGATGCATAAACTTACCTTATAACTCCAGAATGATGTGAAAACAAAATACATCTCAATGAAGATACTACCAAATGGAAGCAATCCTCCCATAAGTGAGATGACAGATGGCGTTAGATACCATTTCTTCTCAGGAATAGGACGGGGGATGGTCTTCACACGGCATGGATTGTTTGGTGAACCACTCCAGTTCCTACCAACAACAGTGCCTAAAAGTGCAAGAGGAAATGAAATGAAAGCCCATAATATGAACATAACCACCATAGTCCCGAATGGAATTGCTGCCAATGATCCATAAAATATAGCAATTGTGTTAAGTATGAAGCCAATTCCAAAGCATATGCAGGGAAACAATGATGCCATCAGAATCATTGCTTTTATCCAATTTTTACCTGCAAAAATAAACAGATGTAATATTCAGACAAATTAAAAGTGAAAGTCTTTTCTCTGAAGAGAGTTGCCTCAATGTATCTGAGAGAGCCTAGATTCATTAATATGCATAATGGAACTTCTTTTGGAAGAAACCCAATTAATAAGCACAAAAATTGCATAATGGGAAGGAAAGGTAAAGATCTCAAAGGAACCATACCACCATTGCGCGAGTAAAGTCCACCACTAACATAGCCAGAGACAAATGAGGTAAGGGCATAGCACACAATGAATGTAGTTATGATAGTACCTCGCCTAGTAAAAAAAGTAGGGTGAAGTAATCAAATCAGCATGCAAAGATTAGAGGACAAATAGCACTAGATAAATATCAAATTAAAACCAGAACTCATATTGAGAAAATATAAGCATTCTTTTTCATACTGAATTACTGATTGACACGAAAATATAGAAATACCCTTATGCAATAATTTAGACTGAATTATTTCACTGTGTCACAGAGAATTAACAAAATAGACACGCAATAAGCTATCTACATGAAATAGAAACCATTACAATTCTGATAAGTATAAGCAGAATGGGAATAATCAGCTTAGAGTTATGGGTTGATACACAAAAAAGGAATTGGATATGGCAATTGATGTATTTTATTTAGTACACAGTCGGTTGGTGGGTAACAATCCAAAGAAAAAGATACCACCAAATACAATTCTGAATATAACTAGAAGATGAGAAAAATGTAATGGCCATGAACTGTACTGAGGAATTGTCAAAGTATAATGAACCAACATACAGGAAGCAGATACAATTCAAAAGAAGGCAGAAAACAAAAATTTCATCAATCTTGACTATCCAATAACTGTCACCTGATTGATGAGTGCAATCATATTATCATCATACTATAAGAGCAGTTAAATCAGATTAATGATCATTCTTTGGTAAAATATTAAACAACAGTAATAATCAATGAGAAATTTAAGTTGAAAAGAATTGAACCGGTATGCAAAATTAGTTTAACTTCTAATAAGCTCTAGTAAACCGTTATTTTAAGTATTAATGAAAATAATAGCACAATCTAGCTGCCCATTCTCTTTGCTATAAATACATTTAGCATATTATAAAAATAAGGTTATACATACCCGATATATAGCGTTCCAATAATAGCCAGCAAAATAACTAGAAGAACAAGTGTGGCCAACTGGGCACCAATACCAACGAGGGCAGACATAAAAACCAAATTCCGAGGAGGTCGAAAGACATCCCCATGAACTAATTTCCATCCAGATTCTTCACTAACATCTCTTTCCTAACCAAAAAATCAATTCGTATAAGAAACCAAGTTGGTTTTAGCATCATGGCTTAACCCATCATTATCTCAACTGAGATAGTGACTAAAGCTGAAATATGCATATCAAACAATCACAGCTTTACCAAACTTTCAAGATCATCATCTTCCCGGGCATATTTTGCATAATCATTTCTGAGAGTTCTCATCAATATCATAGATACCAAGCCAGTGAGGAAAATAACCATCATGAACGAATTGAAGATAGAGAACCAGTGAATCTGCCAAAGCATGCAATTTTTTGTTATCTCAACTCTCAAGTAGAGAAAATTAAGTTTATGGATCACACATGTCAAACGATATCACTAACAAAGTTTTAATGTCAATATCTCTACCATCAGATTACTGGAACAATATGGCTTCTATAAGATGATTTGCAAAACAATGACCTAGAGGAAACTTAAGATGTTCTAATATAATGCATTGATGTACAGACAAGACCCACATTGTGAGGTAGCAAGACTGCAAGAGTATGTGATACATAACCAAACAATAACTACATTACCTGGTGCTTATAACATGGGTAATCTTGAACAATATAACTTGTATAACGCATATTTCAAAACCATTATCAGCAGGATATGTAAGATAATTTTTCTAATATAATGTATTGATGTACAGGAAGATCCACATTGAGAGTTAGCAAAAGTATATGATATGCAACCAAGCAATAACTACATTACCTGGTGCTCAAAAAAGGGGTAATCCAAGTAAACCTCAAATCGGCGGGCGAATGTCACATTTGTTGGCTCCCATTTGACTGCATATGTCATATCAAACTTTTTCCCCGGTTCCAAAAGTTTAGGATTTTCTTGAGTGAGATTAACATGAATAATCTGCAACAAAGCAGCCCATAAAATAACTGACGCCAAGATTGTCTCCCAAAGAGAAGAGACCCAATGGTTGCTTTACCTGATCTTTGTTGTGTTGGATCAGAATGCTTTTATGCGTGTAAATGTAATGCTTATCTTTGTTGTTCTTATCAGTCTCTCCAACAAACCCTGAAAGTAAAAATTTGTACATCCAGGAATGTGAAGTTTAATGAAAGATCAAATACATATAAAAGGCAATAACAATTGACAGGAGCTTACCCTGTAAAGGCAAGTCATCTACAATGCAGCTCCAAGTGAGGATCAGAAAGAAGAAATAAATTAAGGATAAGTAACTAAACTAAAAGAAAATAAATTGTAGAGGAAAGCACATGGGAAGACAACAAAACAGGATATCCCATACTTATTAAAATACCAGATAGGGAAAAACTGTGTCAATACCTACGAAAAATTCAAACCAATAAGAGTTCTCTATAGCATCTGTGAATTTCTTAACTTTTGTGGTATCAAGTTCAATTGTGCAAATGGTGCCCTTTTCAATATTTCCTGCACATCAATTCTCAAATTTCAAATTGAAGAAATAAATCATTAACTATGCACCCTATTTCATAGTCTTTATTTTCATCCGATCATGAATTGAAAATGAGGAACAATTATGTGACAAAATTGCATACTTTCAAACTTTATAGGAATCTGGCTGTCTATTAGTTCATTTCCGCCTAGGACCTCCCCTAGCCCGCCCCACTTATGTGCAGGGTTCTCAGATGGATGGCAAAACGGAAGAGTGTAATAGTTGTATGTTTCTTGAGGGTTATTATATGGCCCAACCTTGTTTACCCATAGTGTGACCAGGTCTTCTGCTTGGTACTGCAAGTAAATTGGCAATGCATATGAAAATCACAATAAAAAGTTGTATGTATGGAAATGAGAAAGAAAAACCACTTAAAGAAGCAGAGGAACTTGCAATAAATACTTCCATTTTGTTAAAGAATTTCAAAAAAAAAAAAAACCATTGACCATTTTGAAATCTATAGATTATAAAAACAATAGATCAGCATTACAAAAAGTCAACCAGTGCTAGAACCAAATTCAAACAAGAGTTGTCATATATCCAATAGAAGTGATAGGCATACATTATCACCTCAAGCTAATAACATCACATTCGATACAATTGAGCTACCGAAAGAATTAATTTCTTTCAGGGAACTAAGTTCCCATCCTTCATTAAGGTAAGACAAGTAACCACGTGCAGGTCGAAGGTGAATCCACAAACTCAAACTTGCCCCATAAAGTGGATCTGGAATTTCCTATTAGACAAAATCACTCTTCCCTAATTCGTGTAAGCAGATTCCATGAACACATAAACGCTTCATGGAATGCCAATTTTTGACCTTGGTTCCATCTCTTGACACTTCTTCTAGATCCATTCACATGTCGAACGCCACGGTTAGTGTCCAGTTGAGTTACTATAGCTTCTTGGTAACCATAGATCGTCAAAAAAGAGGCTAAATCTAAACCAAAATAAACTAAATCAATAATGAATAGAAATCATGAAGTATCAGGAAAAAATCCAGGTCCAGATCTACACATAGATTAAAAATAACAAGCAGATCTCATCAGACATGCCAGAGTTATGACAGGGCGATTAGCCAATCCAGCGGCGGGGGCACCGGCGTACCTTGTGGTCGGACTCGGAGGCGAAAGCGGTGGCAGCTAGAAAGAATAGGAGGATGGAGGCGGACGAGGGGAAAGAAGGGGATGGAGATCGGTCGCCGGGAGGCATCGCCTTAAGCCGGATCTGAGATGGCGGTGGAGAGGAAGAAGAGGGGCGTTTAAAGTCTTTAATTTGAGGAAGAAGAATAATGGTGGTCTTTGTAACGCGTCTATAAGGTCGTGTTAGGTCGTGTTTGATTTGATGTTTTTTTTTAATAATCCAAGTTTTCGATTGCCCTTGGTCCGATTAATTCCAGAGCCATGAATTGTGACGGAAAGGAATTTCAGTTAATCGCGGGTAATAGATTTATTGAGATCTTGTAGTTAATTTAATTTGGTGGTGTCTCAAAATCGATATGTAAATTACGGATGACTATTAATCGTTAGTGTGAATAATTATAGAGAGATATATGCTCTGATATGTTAAGTTTCAATCTTAAAATCTTGTATAGTAATCTCTCATATCTTAACTATCATACCATCTGAAAGTTTGTTGGATGAGATTTGAACAAACCATGGATTATAAAGATAAGAACAAATTTTTACTTTCAGCCTCTCTAACAAACCATGCATTATAAACTTTTCAAATTATACAATAGGATGAGATTTGAACTCCCATTACAAAATCCATTCTATATCTTATCATCGTATCATACCCGGGGACATCAAGTCGGGTCTAATCGAGATTATGATGGTAAAGTGCATTGTGTGATATATTTTTGACAATTAAATTACCGATGATGTTGAAGTGTCACGTCAAAAATCACCGTACTTCCTTAATTTATTTGGTAGACGGAATATAAGGTCAGACCATCTATCTTAAGATTAGTCTGATAATAAGATCTAGATAACTGATATATAAAAAAAATTAATATAGAAGATCAAATGGTAGGGGAAAATGCTAACATGGGTTTACCAAGATTTATAAAATTTTAAAGCTCTGTTCGATCTTAACTTGGGCATTATTTAGGAGAGTTACGAGCAAAATGAGTGATAATTTGTGTATAATTTGTCATGATCTTTGTGTTAGGCTAGAGGGGTTGAATAGTCTTTCTTCGATTTGCACATACAAATGGTTAGCGGAAGTAAAAACAAAAGGAATGCTAGAATGAAATAAAGTGAAAGCAATGTTAAGTCCTTTTGTTTACTTAGTCTCCACCTCCTTGAGGTGACTAATTCAAAGTCATGCACACACACAATCAATCTCCAATATGATCTTCTCTTTTTCAAATCAAGCACGTGTTGGGTTGCAAAGTTACAAACATAGTCACACACATGAAAACACATGAGAAAAATCATGAGTTTATAAAAGAAAGATATCTCCATTGATATTGATAGGACCTAATCGTACGGCTAGAGTGGTCGTCTTCTTCCTACACGTTAGTTTGCACAGCGGAAATACAAAATACAAGAACTAACAAGAAAGAAAAGCACACCAAGATGTACGTGGTTCGGAGATGGAACTCCTACTCCACGGCTGTTCATAAGGTGGACTGATAATTCAGTTGTTGAGCTTATTTTCGGTTGATTTTGGATTGATTTATGAGCTAACTTTGCTTGGATACATGGGGATTAGGTCTTATTTGTAATTTGAAGATTTATTTGGACCTAATCGTAATTTTTCTTATTTTGGCATGATTAATTACTGATTATTTGAATTTGGCCTTGTAGGGAAATAACACAAGATGGCTCAAGTCAAACTCAGTCAACCAAGTCAATGTGGAATTCAATTTGGGTTCATTTCCTTGATTTAAAGAGGAATTGATTCAAATTGATCTAAACCGAACCCTAATTGGACCCAATTCTTTGACCCAAGCTCAACCATATCACCCCTAACCCTAATCCCTTTGAACCGAACTCTTATCGCGTTGAACCGAACCCGAAATTGTAATGAACTAGATGAAATTGGACTGAACCGGATCTTGAACCCATGAAATAAACCCGGTTCAAGAACCGGGTATTAAAGCTCAAGCTCGCGATTTCTCTCCTCGGCTGGAACAGTAACCGCGACATCTTCTTCTCCGCGCGCGGCTGCAACCAGCTCCATTTCCTCTCAGCCAGATATTAAGTCATAGCCTTATCACCGGCGCTGGAATTCCATTGCTTGGCGTCGGTCGTCCCAGCTCAG
>JBAMIB010400150.1:0-10052 GCA_037177415.1 Kaempferia rotunda | reverse complement strand
TATGATCGTTCCATAAAGGGAGAATATTCCCTGTATTTATTTCCTTAAATTTCCTTTTCAATTATCGTGTAATAAATGTTTTCCTGAATAGTAGGATATCTCCCCGTTGTTATCATTAATCTTCGCCAGAATTCCCAAGGGAGGAAATTATGGACTACTGGGGTCCACAGTTTAGTTGAGGAGCTCTTGACCCGTGTGCTCCCGAGGTGATCTCGGGACCTTGTTCTCCCGAGGTGGTCTCGGGACCTTATATACCCAAGAGGATCTCGAAACTTTGGCTCCCGAGGTGATCTCGGGGCTATGTGCTCCAGAGGTGATCTCGGGGCCTTGTGCTCCCGAGGTGGTCTTCGGACCTTATATACCCGAGAGGATCTCGGGACTTTGGCTCCCGAGGTGATCTCAGGACCTTATATGCCCGAGAGGATCTCGGGACTTTGGCTCCCGAGGTGATCTCGGGGCTCTGTGTTCCCGAGGTGATCTCGGGACCTTATGCTCCTGAGGTGATCTTGAGACCTTATGCTCCCAAGGTGGTCTCTGGGCCTTATATGCTCGAAAGGATCTCCGGACTTTAGCTCCCGAGGTGATATTGAGGCCTTGTGCTGCCGAGATGATCTCGGGATACTGTGCTCCCGAGGTGAACTCGGGGCCACGTATGCCTGAGGTGATCTCAGGGCTTTATTTATCTGAAAAATTTATCAGATACCCTTCGCTTCTTAACGCCAAGATCATGCATGTTTTTGAAAACAAATAACTTTAGGGGTAAAATTGGAGCTTTCTAATTAATTATATAAAGAAAAGAAAAGAAATAGAGGAAGAATAAAAGAAAGCCAACGTGTGAAAAACGTGCAAGTAGGGTGGGGAACTCAATTAGTTACATTTAAATTAAATCATAAATTTTAATTTACCAATTTAGTTTCAGTTCCTAATGTGGGTCATTAGGTAAATTATCAATATTTTTTTTAGACTTTTAGTCATATTTATAGACAGTTAAAGTAATGCAAGTAGGGTGGTAAATAAGACAAGTCAAGTTAAAATTTGAGTTGTTTAGGTTTATTTGATAAGGTAACTAAGCTAAGTCAAATCGAGCCTAAAATAAAGAGTTTTAAAAATGATTGTTCAAGTTTAGCTTAGTTTAGTTTAGATGTTATTGATCTTTCAATTTAAGTTTAGCTTGAATTTAATTCGTTTAGATGTTATCAAACTTTTAATTCAAATTTGTTTTATTGTTTAAAAATTTTATTTGTTTAATTGGTTATTGAATAATTTAAATTTATTTGTTTATTTTAAAATTTTATGTTTATTTATTTAATATATTGATAAAAATTTTATTAATAAAAATAATTTACGAACATTACAAATTTTAACTCGAACATATGTGTTAAAGTTTATTTATTTAATTTAACAAATTGTTCATACTTATTTATACAATTGATCTGTATATATTGAATGAACACATAAATTCTTGCCAAACCGAGCACCAAACTTATTCACAAATGTTCCACTCATTTACCGCCATATAACCAAGCAAACAAATAATCAAGTTGAGCATCCCTTGATTTGTGTTCTAAAACATCAATGAACATTGCTAGAGGAAAACACAAATTACTGAAAAGGGTGGATAACGGAGAAGCAAGAAAGAAAAACATCCAAACTCTAAGTTCCAACTTAGCAACAACAAGGGAGCAGAAAAACTTCGTGTCCAAGACAACTGGCTTCTAAGCAAATATAATATATTGACCATTCTGCAGCAACAAAATGAAATTTAGACTGCAACATGAATTTCGCCCGAAAGCTACTTATCGGAGCTGCCATCTCCATATGCAACCAGTCCATTGGCTGCGTTAGGGCTGCTGGATTTAGAGGTGCTTCGAGATCTTCCCTTGTCGGCATTGTAGGCACGTCCTGCATCGGATCTAATCTTCGCAAGGCTAGGGCTCTTTGATCTTGAATGCACTCTATCAGAGCGAAAATTGTGTCCTTGAGGCCGACTGCTCGGAGCAGGATTCTGCCTGTCCAAAGGGCTTCGACTTTGTCTCTGTCTCTGGCTCCGATCCCTCTGCCGGCCGCGAACAGGGCTACGTGACAAGCTCCTGCTTCGATCCCTTTTGGTGCGGTATCTAAAAAGATGATGGCAGCATAAAGTGAAGTTGAGATCGAGACAACTTAATATATGAAATAGTAGAAGTTAGTTGTCTGTTCAAGTGCTAGTTCTAATAATTTTCTCTTTAACAAAAATGCTGAGCTAGCAGTCGAAGTTGAGCAATTAAAATTAGCAGTGCAGTACGGTATCTGTGGCTTCATATGTGTGTTTGATAGATTCCAGCAATTTTCCGGAAGAATCAAAATCATTCCTAGATAATTGGTTTAGCCATTTGTTTTCTCAATACTCCTACAATCTTCATGAGACTCGCGGTTTCTCAAGAAAGATCAATTCCAATCAATCTGTGCAAATCTTTTTCATCTGATATAATAGATAGAGCACATTTGTTTTCTCTGCTATAGTTTCAACGACTCCATAGAGCAAACTCAAACAACATAAAGCAATAATCAGGCTAAAAATCAGACCTAAAAGCAAAACTAATAGAAAGAGTAAGGTAACAGGAGCAGTGTAAGCAGCAAATACAAATACCCAGGTGGACTATTGCCTCTTGGAGAGCCTCGGTACCGTCTTACCGGAGAACGATCAGCATAGAATGGACGTCTTGGGTACCTACAAGATGGACTCCAGTCAATGTCCATTGAAGATCTACCCAAGCCTCAAGCAGGTTTTTTAAGTCAACAAATACCTATTTCTTTCTCTTCCTTGTTCATGTCGGCCTCTATAGTAGTGGGAGCGAACAGGAGAATGCTCTGGTGATGGTGTCTTGTACTTCCGTACATAGGCATACTGTTCACTAAACCCCCGTCCCTTCCTAATGCGTTTTGGAGGACCTGTAGGCGATGTCTTTCTGGATGAATCTAATTCCCGCCTTGGGCTCCTCGAACGACTTTTGCCTCTTCTACTGATTCCTCTGTCCAAACTTTGGCCAGCATCACCAGAATGTTGAGCTCTGGTTAGGCTTGATGTACTACGCTCCATGCTTGGGAGAGCCCCACGACTTCCAATGGAATATTCTTTTGGTTTGATCGGGCTCCTGCATGACAAATTGCATCTGATGAAAATTACAGATGAGTGTACACGCCGGAGGCTGGTAAATGAATATGCACACCTGGATTTTCTTGACCTCTCAATTGAATTGGGAGGTTTTTTGGTCCTTTCATTAAATTTGTCTATCGAGTGATTTGTTACATCTGCATAATCTCTCTTTTCTTTAGAAACATATCCTGCTTCATGTGAGACATTAACATCAGGATCTATCCTTTCACTTTTGGATGCATATCCAGTAGCTAATGGTTTAACTGGTGCTGCCGGAAGAGATTGTTTCCTTCCTATTGAACATACGAGGTGATCAGCTTTTCAGCAAAGCCAAGCCAATAAACAATTGATAGAAGGGGGGAAAATCTGGCTATAATCATATCATGTTTCAGTGTCAGCAAACAAAGAAAAAATATATAGCAATATTTCCAGAATTACAGTGCAGAAAGCACAATCAGACATTTGACATCAAAACAATCGTGAGTCTCACAATTATCTGGTCATACTAAGTCACAATTATTTCATGCATTTTGCACACTTAATGGATGCCTGATCGCTAAAACTGAGGTTCTTGTTTAAACCAAAAGCTGGGCGGCTCTAAATTTGTGCAGTAGCATTCTCTGTCCAGAAAATATAGATATAGAATGAAGGGAAGCACAAGCTTGTGATATTTGTTTGGAGCCTTTGGAAGACACTTTTGTTTTTGGGATAGTACTGTGCTTGTGCTGGTTCATAAGATCATCATCATCAAGCCATCCAAACTACTTGGGGTCAACTACGTAAAACTTATCCCTCCATTGAATTTACAGAGAGTATATCACTAATAATATTAAAGTAAAATTAAGTTATTCTTTAGTATATAGATATGCTGGTTCATATAAATAATGACAAGATTTATCATCTGCCTAAATGATGCGAACCAAACAAATTACATACTTAAGCAAGGCACATACCACAAGTTAATAATTAATAGTTTTTACCGTTTACAAAAACAAGATAACAAATGGACCTTAATTAGCACAAGAATTTGGAAATATTGCAAAGCATTGATTATTATATGCCTTGCAGGTGTCATAACAGGATGTCTGGAAGGACAGAGTGAAAATCGCAAGGCCAAAGTATTGGGGAAAAAACGCATTAAAATTTGTTACCAGGTTGGCAAACAAGAAACAATAACAAAATAAACAAAAAGCATTAAAATGCATGAAATAATAGAAAATTGAAAGATGTAGGATGCCATATTAATTAATGCAAAAGAACTTAGTCTGAAAATAAATCATATATGATAGAAGAACTTCAAGAGCAACTGCACACCATCGTTTTTAGCAGAGATATCAGTACGCTGCGGTGATTGCTTGAAGTTCTTAATACTATCATGAGGACTAGGTTTTTCTCCACCAGAGCTACTATTGCTGGTACTTCCACTCTCTGAATCACTGGAACTTATTGAGCTCCTACAAAATGGAGCACATTTTATATAAAAACAAATTGCCTGTCTTTTGCAGTACATAAAATTACCTTTATATCAGGCTGGCATTAACCAACATACCGTTTGGATTTACGAGTAGGTCTGTTGTTGTGAATTTTTTGCTGCCTATCTCTATTGCAATCATTCTTTCTTCTACCATGTTTATCTTTGTTTTTTCTTAATGTTCTCTTTCTCCTCTTGTACCTAGAACCACTTGAGGAACTTGTATATGATGAGTCAGACTCTGAACTAGAAATACTATCAGATGAGTAGGAATCAGAATCAGATGAATATCTTCTCTTTCTCTTCTTTCTTTGCTCTTTAACAGTCCTTTTGTGATTTGACCTTTGTTCTCCACCAGAACTATCACTAGAAGAGCTATCTGAGTTGGCTTTTCTAAGCTTCTCTGCAAGAACTACAGATGTGTCAGACAAACTAACAAAACCCTTTGTGTTATCGTGCTTGCTTCAGATCTTACCCTTTTCTTTTCTTGCTGCAACTTGAGTCTTACCAGCAGAAACTTCACCACAATCAACAATTTTTACCATGTAAAGGGGTTTTCCTTTCTCAGTACCTGCATGTTCTATCTTCTTCAATAATACTGAACTACTTAGTACCTTCCCAAACACAACATTTTTGCTGCAAAACAGGCAGATATATCTTGTGAGAATCAGGGGTAAAAAGAAACCAGCAGCCATAACAACCTTCCAGTTGCACAGCTAAATAGACAGTAAACAAAAGCCAAAATCTTCATATATCATAGTCCATATAAAGTTCATAGAAAGGAAAGGGTTACCCATCAAGCTCTGGAGTAGCCCTGAAGGTAATAAAAAATTGAGATCCATTTGAGTTGGGTGCGGAGCTTGCCAATGATAGAAAGCCAGGTCCTGCATGCTTGAGCTTAAAATTTTCATCTATACAGAAAAGATTGACATCAGGACATGTTCCATGACTAACAAATATAGAATAGCATGTCAGAAATCATATGGTCCTCTCCTCCCATCATATACCTGGAAATTTTCTTCCATATATGCTCTCACCACCAATGCCTGGAAATAGTACATTAATTGGGCTTTCAAAGTATATTTAGCAAGAAGTCACATGGAAAGTAGAAGCCTGGACATAACAAAGCAATACCATCTTGTCTTGATAAATCACCGCCCTGTAACATGCAAATGCAAGAAACAACCCAACAAAAAAGTATCAACAGGATACATCCCAATGAATGGATATGAAATGCATTTCTATATTATTTTTTAGCAACAATGAACAATGAAAGAAACGTACTTGAGCAACAAATCCTTTCACAATTCGATGGAAGGTTGAACCCTTGTAACACAATGGTACTTTTGTAGAAGCTTCAATGCCTTTTTCACCTAGACAAAACCAAAGTCGATGAATTCAAAAAATCCTTGAGTATTTTCTGATAAAATGTCATGGTTTATCAAACTATTAAGATAAGTGAAAAGCCTTATTATCTTCTACTATCTAAATATTATATGGTATGATCATGCTAGAGAAAAGATGCACCAGATAGAATATTCAACGTTGAACAGATTAAAATTTATTAAAAATATGATGCAGGAGCATCCAGCAGCATGACCAATTTATGTCCTCCGATACGGCTATGTTTCCATTCGAGCTGTGACGAGGAGAAAACGAGGCTACAAATCTCTCTTTTGGGTCTTGAAGAAGGACGATCAAGGCTACTTACAAGGAAGATGATTAGCTCGTGACTTTCTGATATGGTTGCACTCTATTCGGAATCCAGAAGAGATAGAATCAGCTAATTGGATAGTCAAAATCCTAGATTTGGTCTTTTAAATTTTTATTTTATTTATTTTAAAATTTTAGGATTAGTTTTCTTTTCTAAAAAATTATTTTAGATTCTATCTTTTTTTTTATGATGAGTTTTCTTTTGCTTTTTGTTTTTCCTATTGCAACTACTAAAAATTAGTTTAGATTTTATCTCTTTTTTAAGATGAGTTTTCTTTTACTTTTCTTTTTTCTGTTATGTCATTTTCTTATTTCTTAGGTTATTTCAACAAGGATTAGGACTCTCGTATGAAGGAGAAGATTTTGGTTTAATAATATTTTCGGTAGTGCTGTTATTTTTCCTAATTCTTGGTATTTTTCTTCGAATTAACAAGTTCTAGAAGGTTGTTTCCGGTATTCTTGCGGAAATATAGCATTCAATAGCCTGCAGGATAATCGCTATCCGGCCCGACGTCAAAATACTAGTAAATATCTCATTGCAGAGAGTTCAAATGGAAATGGAGAACATACCAGTACAAAGTGCTCGAAAATTCTCTGCAATTTTTGGAACTACATCAGCAAAAAGCTGTAAAATCAAGTGAGAAAAAAGGTAAGACAAAAGGGTGTGACATGTTAACCAAATATCTTTGAAAAAAAGTAAGCCCAGTCATGAAAACCAATAGAATACCTACCTCTATATCCATTCTTTCAGGAGGCTTTCCATCCACCGAAATCTCAAGAAAAACAACAGGATTCTTCTTCATTGCCATTTTTCCTCAGTTGAAAATGCTGCATTTAATTGTCAAAAAATCCCTCTCAAAATAGTAGTTGTTAATATTTATTGCCAGTTCAACCATTATTTCCATAAATTGCTTCCAAAAAGATAAAATTAAAGCCTCAAATTCATGACCTTGTTCGTAGATCATATCTAAGGTAGGGGAATCAAGTGCTGGATTAGGTCAATTCTCAAACAAAATTTGATCCAACCCAACTTGTCCAGATCAAGGAATATCCAAAACCAAATACGGTAGAATCAAACCAACCAAAGTCAGATCAGAGAAGGTTGATTATCAGTTTTTAGGTCACATCAAACTACTTACTAATGTTAATACGAGAAAAGATACTTCATGTAGTAAAAATAAAATTTTAATTTTATAAATTAAAAATCTATAACAAAAGATATCAAAAAACATATTTAGTATCATACCATTATAAGTACAACCATAATTAGTCACCAAGGCCAAACTAAAATGATATGGCTCTTAATTGTGTAGTGGTACTCTTTTATTACTATTTAACATTATTAAAAGTTATCAAGACATACAGAGTTCATTGAATAAATGACTCAGATTAATTATAATAAGGAAGTATAATGGGTGATTTATAATTAAAATTTGAGTAAATTATATCTTTATATAATTAAACATGGGTCGGGCATGGCTAATTTGTATTTTGGCTTAGATAAAAAATATTCCAAATCATAAAAGCTTTTGGTTCGGATTTATTTAGCTCATATATCTGTTGGACCAGGTTTTTCCCCCACCACTAATTTAAGGATGTGACAATAAGAATACATGCTACCATTTTAACCTATTTTCTAATTGCTGAAATCCAACTTCTAAATCAAGTGAATCAGTTGATCAATCTAACAGACAGCATATCACTCCACCCTACCTGGTAGTTGTGTTTCACTCTGTATCATTGTTATTAAGACTGTAAAATGACTGTTTAAAAAAAATCAGAAATCAAATTTCTGAAATAATTTCTTATTCAGACAGCCACTCTACACTCTCTGGATTTTATAGTGTTGTTGGACACAACAATGACAGACTGCTGAGTCATGAGGTAGTCATATATTCATATCTAGGGTGATACATGGCACCACTCAAAAGGTATAGGAAGAACACAGTTTTCCGACATGCTATTAACTTACAAGTCGATGTATAAGTAGATTGCACATCTGTTGGTAAAGTTGTAACCCATGCAGTTATATCAGTCATTAGTATTGTTTTCACTCCTGTTGGTTTGTTGAGATAATGTGATTATTTACAGTGGTATTGCATTCATGTAGTTGAGTGGGTTGTAGGATAAATGATGTTGTTGCATTCTTCAATATTAACTTATAGCATTTCCATTATGCTTGTTGACTTCTACTCAATGTTTCCCTACTGATTTCCTTTACCTTTTGCCTCTAGATCAATAAGAGGGTGAGAAGTTTGAGTCAATAAGAGGTCATTGAGATGGCAAGATGTGAGATAGAGTGTAGCTAACATGACACTTTGAGATTATTTGTAAATCAATTTTGGCATATATTATGTATATTATCAATTTTCCTTTATTAAAGTGTATGCATCATATTTGGACCTTATATAAGCATGTTATTGGGACATGGGATGGATAATGTTGTTACTTTCCTTTTTGTCAGACACTCCTCTCAATTATACTTGCGCAAATTCTATTGTTCAGTTTAGATTACTGACACTATGATTATATATACACACACTATGATTATATATAGTTATATATATACACGACTGGTGGCATGTTAAGAACATAGTATAGCACCACAAATATTCTGTCAATGCTCAAAGCTATCGTATTAAGGAATTCTCCTGCAGATGTGGATCCCATTTCAACAGACAAAAAGGAGATCCAAACAGGGCAATGTCAACTTCATGTGTGATGTGGCAATTGTCCTGTGAGCCACGTGGCATCAAAGAAGTCAATATCGGAGGTGATCTGGTAGTCAAAGTCAAGGATCGACAGCTTGTAGATCATATCTAACGTAGGGGAATCAAGTGCTCGATTAGGTCAATTTTCAAACAAAATTTGATCCAACCCAACTTGTCCGGATCCAACCCAACTTGATCCAACCCAACTCCAGAGAACGTGAAGGGGAAAGAAGTCCCCTCCTTTTTCTTATTACTGCCCTTTTATACATTTTTCACACAAACCCTTCACCTTCCTCATTAATGAGGCGGTATTTATTACAAGAGAGAAATGAACTAATTATTGGCTCATTAATTACAAGAGAGCTTTTCGTTCCATTAATGAGGCTATGATTGATGAGGTTCAAGGTTCTAATAAATGCACATAACTATTAATTTACCTTGCCTATTCCCATTCCTAATGTATCCGTGAGCTCAAAAACTATTAATATAAGCGATGTTTAAGTGTCTAGTGTTGACTATGTGGGCCGTAATAACGTATCGAGCTAATTGCACGATCGGTGAGTTGGGCTTGCCCTCCCGAGCGGTATGACCGCTAGTCCTAATATGGTTTGGAGAAAACTTAAGAAAAAGGGTACTTAAGTGCTAAGCAGTGACGCTACTCTAAACCTGATCAGCGGAACTAAACCCGATCGGCAAGGCTAGAAGTGATAAGTTCTGAGGATGATGACTTACTCCAAGCCCGCTCAAAAGAGATTTGATCCTTACCCAATCGGCACATATAATCCTTTGGATCCTTGACTTTGACCGTCAGATCACCTTTGATATTGACTTTTCTTGATGTCACGTGGCTCACAGGACAATCGCCACATCAATGTGCTTTAGATCTTAGAATGCCATTGTCATGGAACTCAAGTGGTTTATGCAAGCAAGAGAGAGAATTGTGAAAATGGAAACGAAACCATGGATGATCAACTCTAAATAGGCCTAAAACAACGGATGTTAGGGCAGTTGCAAGATGAAA
>JBAMIB010400132.1:0-10052 GCA_037177415.1 Kaempferia rotunda | reverse complement strand
AAGAGGGAGCCCTAACATGTCGTGGTTGACCGGATGTTGGACTTGAGTTGGGCAAGTCTAGTTGAGCCAATCGACCTGATCGATTGGGCCAATGTCAATCGATCAGGTGATCGATTGCCAGATGTACTCGTGTGAGTTTGTATGAGGCTTCTCCGCCTCCTCAAAGGAGTATTTGTATAGTGGAGAGAGTGTGTGTGCTGGCCCAACCTTGAATTAGTCACCTCATCTTAAGGTAGATACCAAGTAAATCGCCGTGCTAGCGTTGGTTGAGTCTTGCATCGAGTTTTCCACTCCACATCATCATCGACGAAGCGAGACGGAGTAAGTCACACCCCCCTAGCTCTGGAAGGGTCCCAACAACCTTTACGTAACGCAATAGGAAGATCATCACTCGGGACTTAATCTGATGACGAAGTAGTAGGTATAGGATATAAATCAAGAGGTTGACATCTACAGTAGACTTGAATAATAGGAAGCTTGACAAGAGCCGATTCTGGGATGGATGCGAAGGAAGTGATTGAAAACATCAACAAATCATCATCCACCCTTTGACGAGTCGGAATAAGTGAGGACGGAAAATAAGGTGTATCTTCCATGAAAGTAACATGAATTGAGACAAGATATTTGTTAATACTAGGACAATAACACCTCTAATCTCTCTGAAGAAGAGAATAACCAAGGAAGATACACCAAAACAAGTGCCACTAAATATCCTAGGATTAACAGGAAACAATGATTTATTAGGAAAAAGAATTTTGTAAAGGATCTCACCATGAAGAACAGAGGATGGCATGTAGTTAATGAGAAAACATGTAAAAACTACATCAGCCCAAAAAGGTTTGGGAACATTCATTTGAAATAAAAGGACTCATGCAGTTTTAAGATGTCTGTTTTTATGTTCAACTACATCATTTTGGGATGGAATATCAACACAAGAGGCTTCATGAAACATGTCATTTTGACTAATATAAGACTGGAATGAACCGGATGTATATTCCTTGGTATTATCACTTTGCAAAGTACGGATGAATGTATTAAACTGAGTTTTAATCTCAACACAAATAACACCAATCAGAGAAAATAACTAAAAATGATTTTCATTAAATATAAGTTACACGAGAATAGTTATCCACAACAGTAACAAAATATCTAAAGTCATATTTAGACAAAATAGGACAAGGACGCCAAATATCAAAATGAACTAATTCAAAAGGAATAGTAGCACGTTTATTTATTCTAAGACTCGAATTATGACGATGATGTTTTGCAAACTAACATGACTCACAATTTAATGAAGACGTCATACCATATTATGGACAAAGCTTTTTGAGCAAAGGAAGCGATGGATATCCCAACCTACCGCCTCAAAAGGAGAAGTGACACTCAAGCAAGCAAAAGAATTTACGAGTGATGTATGAAGAACATAGAGGCCTCTAGACTGTCTTTTACAAGTAATCTTCCTGTCAAAAGATCCTGAAATAAACAATGATCATGAAAAAATGAGATGTAACAATTGAGATTACTAGTTGATTGATAGGGAGCAAATTAAAGGACAAATTATGTAAATGTAAGACAGGGGGCAGAGGAAGAAAAGGAGTAGGATTAATTATGTCATACCCACGAACACAAGATAGAGAACCATCATAATAGTAGAAGTGTTAGTTTTGGATTGAGAAGTAGAAAAGAGATTAGAATTACCTGTCATATGATCTGTGGCACCAATGACTCATTTGGAGGATGAGGAAAGAAGACATGCGTTTTGTTTACCTGAAACAGAAATAGCAATGACAGTGGAAGATGAAGACTTGAATGGCTCCTAATATTTTGAGAACTTAGCAAATTCATCTGGCCAAGTGTTTTTGCTGATTTTTATACTGAAACTTTCTACCCTCAAACCTGACAGTAGTTGCATATAATACAGCCTGAATTCAACATTCAAGTTTCACAGTCCCATGAGCTAACTCCTATATTTTCATTTATTAGTTGATCTTCCAGGCACATAACTAGTATTGCGACTCACCAAAGCACTACTAAGCGGAATGGCTGCGGTACTTTTTGTATGAAGAATACGACTAAATACATCTTGTAAAAAGAAGACCTCAAAACTAGAGAGAACTTGTGACTTAGCAGATTCAAATTCAAGAGATAGATCAGCAAGGAAGCTAATGATAGTCATTTGCTCTCGTTGGCGTTGTTGAATCTTCACATCATTGCTAAAGGACAGCAATATATTAAGCTCCTCATATGTCTTCTTGAATGTCATAAAATAATTAATTAAATGTTTTGCAAACCTCATACATGCAAGAGAGATTTCCTTTTCCAAAGTATAGAAATTCAAAGTAATCCATTAGTTCTTTAACAAATTTGATTGATCAAGCTAATTACCTCACAATCAATACAATTCTGAATCTGAAGGAACAAGCGAGCATCCTCTCTAAGCCATGTCTATTTCAAATCATCTTGATGGTCATCAGTCAAATGATCATCTTTATCAATACTACGTAGATAAGGACAAACAGTCTTACTTATAGTTTTCACAAGCGCAAAGTGCAAAAAACATTACTCCAAAGTCCAATCCAAGTAGTTTGAACCATTTAGCTTATAGTCTGTGATCTTAGACATTGCATGGACCACATCTGTCACAATAAAAGGCTTATTCTTGGTATAAGACTTTATCCCAAACGAAGACAAACAAGAGAAAAATACGAAGGACAACCAAGATATTACGGTTGCTGGGTGGCAAGTTGATGATCATGGAGGTAGCGACAACGACTGCTCGGTGCACACAAAAAATACGTCCAAGGAGGGCAGCGATGGCAACTGCTCGATGAGAACAGCGACCATTGTTGCTCACTAGAGCTTTAGGCGTGGTATCTCTAAAGCCACCCGGAGATGTGGGCAGCGATCAAGTTTTGTTGGATGTCGACGTAGGTGGAGAGCACTTGTGCTTCAGGTCGAAGAGGCTATGCTCGCCAAAGAACTTCTCCTCGAAGGGATATCCAATGAGGTGGAAGACGTTATGACAGACGTTGGCAAACACCATGTGCGACAATTCGGTGAATCGCACTAAGATAAAAAGGTGGCTGACCAGGAAGTTAATGGAGACGCCGAGGTAGCAGGCAAGAGCGGCCCACCAGAAGACCTTTGGGTTAGTGCGCAAGCATCTGAGGCGAACGAACTGGGAAGAAGGGGCGGTTGTGGCTGGCTTTGTTGCACCCGGACAGATCTACGAGTTCCAGATGACTACGCCTCGAATGCAACACTAAAATGAAATCGCCAAGGATTAAAGTGCCACAGCGGAGAGGCCGATGGGAGGTTGCATCGTCAAGCGAAGGAAGTAGGTGGCCGTCAAGAGAAGGAAGAGAGTCGATGGCCATCGAGAGCCATTGGGAAGCGGCACCCTAATGTTGACGCGGACAAAAGAAAACGAAGCAGCGGCGAGAACAAGGGGTGACACGACGGAACCCTAATTTGGCTTTGATTCTTTGAGATAAAAAGAATACATCCACTTTATTGAATAGTGAGATATATTTATATACAAACTAGGGATCTATTTTAGAAAACTATAGTTAGACAATTAGCCTAATTGACATATATATATTAACTAATATATACCAATATTATGGTAACTAATATATACAAATATGGTATATAATATATATAGATAATATTTACCAAATTTGCAGGGATAGATTTATTTTCAAGATTGAGTCAGTTGTGCCTTTCAAGGCAACCCCAACCCCTCTTGTTGCATAATCTTCCAATTAACAAAAAATTTAAGTTTGAGCTCTAAGATGAGAGATTGTTTGCACTTCATGTTGCATCAGTTGGTACTAGAGTCAGACTGGATTCAATGCTCTTGGTACTCAAATTCCTCTTGGTGCTCACCTCTTTGTGACCACCCTGTTCATTTCTCACTTTCCACCACTTCCAAGCCATCCCAATCAAGTCCTTGTGCAGACCTGCAACCAGTTGCAATCTCACAAGCAGCTACCTCCACCTAGGCCTCAGTCTAGAATCTCTACGCCTAGGAATTCTCAGCCACCAATCTTTATCCCCATGTTGCTTTTTCAACATCATCAAGCACCAACAGATCTGCCACTTCTTAGAGGATTGCACCCTTGCATGCTCCCTGTAGGCAGTACTTGCTACCTCCTGCAAAACCCACACAAAAATTTCGTCCTCCACGAGTACATTTCAGACTTAGGCACATAGACACCAAGCTCTCTTGCACAGCGGCATCAATCCTTTTGTTGTAGCTCCTGCTAGCACATTCCACACTTGCTTCGCAGCCCTTTAGCGCTCACTTTAGATTTAACGACTATGCCTTCTTCGTACTCTGATTTCCCTATAACAACAATGACTGCAAAGAAAAATCACATCACCATGACCTCTTCTTCCCTCCCCACCACTAAATCCACCCAAGATCTGCATGTCAGAATGCCTAACCAGCAAACCTCATATGTGATGATCCCTCTAACCATCCACTGACTTGCTAGCTTTAGCTTCTTGCTCAAGCAAGATGATGTAACCAACATGTAGTTCCCAATAAAAACAGATCCCACCTTTGTGCATCTACTTTGCACACCACCTAGCAGCAGCACTGCCTAAACCCACCGTTGCTGCCAAATCTCCATTTCCCTTCTCGAACACTTTTGGTTGTCATGACTCCCAACTCAGGCAAATACCATCCCAAAGACAATCCACTCTCAACACACCTCCAAAGCTAACCTGCAATCTCAAGCCGACAGTCAATGTCTTGCATCAGCAAGGTTGGGCTCTAACAGTGGAAAAAAAAAACATTGGAATAGTAAAAGCTAAGAATAAAAAATAAATAACAGGTTGCAAATCTAATGCAAAAGTTGTTAAACCATAACACAGAGAGGAGAATTCTAGATTTTATGCAAGAATTTAGGATCCATTGTAACACAGATTGATTTGATGCAATACATTGCAAAAAATTGCAAGAAAGAGGTCACACCTGAGTGCAACTACTTTATCGATTGAGACTCAAACCTCATGACAACTTCAACGATGAGTCACATGTAATTTCGATCCTTAACCATTAGTTGATCTTTAGTCAATACATAATGCCAGTAGGAAATGTCTTCGCTATGAATAAACAGTTGTCATCTACTATGTTCTTGCCAAGAGGATGAGGCCACAACTCCCACATAGCATCAAAATATAAGGCCTAACCCCTTCAGAAACCAAGTACAACCAAGGAAGATTCGCCTAACTGCTTTAGGTACACTTAACTGTGCTTTAGGTGATAATTCATCTTTGTTAAGAGTAAATAATGGTCAAAACAATTGTGCCTAATACCTTAGGTGGAAATGTGGAATACAGTAGATAGTAGATAAGATAGAAACAGTGTAAGGGAACTGGGCATGGAGAAAAGAAGGCATGTGCTTCATAAGATAATATGCAATAAGAACGACATAAATACAAAACCTAAATGGAACCCTCATGTGAATGAAAAGCATGCAAGCAATTTAATCAAATAGCAATCCTTTCTTTTACTAATAAAGAGTACTCTTACTAGAGATAAAGAATTGGAAGAAGTGGGTTAAAATCACATTTCATTAAGAAATTCAATTGAATAGTTTTAATAAAAATATTGAAATATTTGAAACCAAGTAATACAACAAATCCAGTTAGGGTGTCAAATATTTAAATGAACTTATGAGAATGATACACAAGCATCTTTATAACACTGTTAATAAATATAGAACTAATACTCAAGACTCTTACAATCAAATAAACTAAGCTAAGCATAATCTTCTAGGATTAGTTCGACTCAAATAACATTTGAGGATTTGTAGAGGAAGATTAGAAGGTTCGACGAGGTAATGCCCAATGTTTTTTGCCAACGTGAAAGAAATATTAGCAAGCATGACATTGGCAAAGTGCGGGACACATGATGAGAAAAATAGTGAATGCCATTAGACCTGTTTAGAGATACCTGTATCAAGGTTCCAGAGACAATATTTGACAAGAGGAATACAGTGTAAGTACATAGTGGAATATGTCATAAATATAGTATAAGTCCCTACATGAGATAAAACAATATCTAACAAGAGGAGGCTTCTCTAGCTGCTTGGAGCCAAAGAAGACATGCATACTCTACAATAAAAACCATGGTTTAAAATGTCAGCTCATATCAAAGTTTCGGTCCATGACCAGAACAATATAGTTTATGTTACGTATCATGCGTTGTTGATATGATTTCGGTATTTTTTTTAAATATAAAGTATATTAACTAAAAATTAAAAAAATAATCTAAATATTTAAAAAATACAAAAAATAATTTTTTAAAAAGAAAAAAAGAGATTGTGTCACCTCATATGGTAAATAAATAAATATAAACTATATTATAGATTTTTAAAATTACAATAAACAATATATATATATATATAACGTTAATGGGATTGTTGATTTAATTAAACCTACTAAGAATATCTCTATTATAACTAGGAATTGATTGAAATTTTAACATAAGTTTAATTAAAACCTAAATTAGTTTCCTACCACACCCGCACGACCCCACCGCGCGTCTCACGATGTCATTCTTGTTCCGCGCCTCAGCGGGCTCGTGTGAGGCATCCGCGTTGCTCACGTGATCCGAGGCTCTTCACGACCCCTCCACGGAGTCTGCGGGGCTCTCACAACGCCTCTGTGGCGGCCACGAGGCTCCCGCAAGGCCTCCACGAAGACCGTTAGGCTCCCACGATGCCTCGTGCCAAGCGTGTCATGGACGGAACGAAATGTTTCATCTGTGTTGCCCAATACGACATGAGATTTTAAACTGTCCTATAATAAAGTGAGAGATACATAAGATAAGAGAACATGAACTATCTTGAGTAGTGATAATTATGAAGAGAGTAGCACACATCCTAGACATGGCAAAATTTCCATGATGATTTTATGCCAAGAGACATCTATAGCCTTCCAAATATAAGCAGATGCCTCCACCACCATGAAGCACACTCGATGACAATTTGCAAATCTATTTATGGGAGAATCAGATGATGGTAGGCGTGGCAGAGGTTCTTAACATCCTTTATGTAAACATCTAATAGGGGTGGGTGGAATTTGAGGAGTCTTCTAAATTTTGTCTCTTCATAGGTTCCTATTTAGGATGAACTATATGAAGAGACATAGTGATGAGAAGTTTTCCAAAGCAACCATGCATAACCTTGGATTTGATGTGCTTGAGAATATAATACAAAGTGTAGCAACAGTAGTGCAAAATAGGTCAACATATTGTTTCATTTGTGTTAGACTACCTAAGCTAGGAAACACTATTAATCACATCATGCTCGAAAGATATTTGCCCAATTACAAATCCAAAGACTATTCACATCTCACAATAAGAGAAGCAATGAAATATCCTCATGAGACATCAACAAACTACGATAGAAGACAAGCAATAATGCATCACCATCCTCTAAAAGGGTTCCTATGAGCTCAAAAATATTAATAGTCTAGGTGATAAGATTCCAATGAGCCTTAGCTCATCAAGAAATTTGACTCCCACATAACGTAGTTCCTCCCTTAGTTTCTTAGTGATTATTGAGAGAGAGAAAAAAATGGCTAAGAGGGCTAGTGGAAGGTTGTGATTGGGAGGTAACTGAGAAGTCCAACATTTTAAATTGAGAGGATCTATCAAAAATTCACCAATCAACAACAAATTTATTGTTTGATGGTATAAGAGAGATAGGTAGTTCACTACCAAAATAAATCCAGATATTGATGACTATCCAAAGGAGAGGCGAGTTAAATTGGAGCTTGTGGGTCACTGCCTCGTCAAATTGTTGTCCCTACTTGTCCGAATGGGGCTCTCAAAATCATATAAAAGGGTCTACACAAGGCAAGAAGTAATTGCTATATGCACGGATCGAAATCGCACAGGGAGCTTACAAGCAAACAATCACACCTGTGGAGGTTGCACATGAACAAGTCAAGTTTGGATCATGAGTGTGCACCACATAGGATTGGCTGCATGGAGGGTCATAGAAGAGAGCTAGAAGAGAAGTTTGCTAGTGCAGAAATAGGTGAGATACGCACAAGTATCACAATGGCTCTCATATCTTAAAGTTAACAAGAAATTATTACGGTTTCTTCTCTATGGTAGTCACATCAAGTGATCAAACTATGCTCATTATTTATCAAAGCAAAACTAAAGCTTTGTTATAACTGATATTTACAATTAAGTCCATAGCAACCTTTTAAAGTTTCCATTTTTATTATTAAAAATATGGACTCAAATAACACAAATTGCAAGATACTTCACATTTTATTGTCATTAAATTTTTTAAAAACATAATTACATAAACCATAAATAGACCATGCCCTTGGAAACATCATCCATAAAAAGAAATAAAAGTTGGTATCACAATATACCCTATGAAAACAAATGAAATATCATGTATCACAATGAGAAAAACAAATTTTTTGTTAGACTAATATAATTTTCACAACAAAAACTTATCTAGATCATGCATCTGAAAGTAAAAACATAATTTTGTATGATTTATTGCAACAAAACATATATATATATATATTCATTTATTGAAACCAAATAAGTCCATTACTAAAAAACTCAACTAACTAGAAACTTAGAAATCATAAAATCTATCCAAAATTCAAAATGAGCTGCTTTGTCAAAAATCTAAAGCGTGCAAACATAAATAGATGGCCGATAGTACATGTCACAAAGTGACAATGTGCATTATTTTTATTTCAATCACAATGATTTACATTGGCGTTAATGTTTAAACTCAACATGGATGTGACTTGACCCACTTAGATCGCTCCTTTATTTCATTTAGTAAATTGAGGAAATCAGTAAGAAAGAAAAGAGAGGAATTAATGGGACCTTATCTGTTAGACAACAATATTTTTGTACATTTACTAGTTTATAGTCATAATCATCATAAGTGTATTTGGCCAACAATCCTAGACCAGCTATCCCTATGCTATGCTCTATGCAAGACAAACTTACTAATTCTTCAACTAGTTTACTTTATTAATTATTGTGACATAGCACACTTTACCATATCTCTCTATATATGTGTAGAGATAAACATCCGGCATCGGCACAACACCGGCAAGCCACGACCCGTAGACCTGGGCGTCGTGTCGCGATAACCCGGTGACGAGTCCGAACACGTCGCGTGAGCTCAACGACGAGTCCGAACGCATCGTGAGACTTTGGCAATGAGTCCGAAATTGTCGCGCAGGACGTGCGTGCTCAGGGTCATCACGAAACATGGAACAACAGGAAGGTTTAAACATAGGCTGTAATTTTAATCAACTCCTAACTAGCTAATTGAGATAATTTAAATAGGCTTAATTAAAGCATAATAAAATTATCCTATTAATTATATATATTAAAATTATTTTATTTTTATTTTGTATATCTTTTATTTTTAATTATTTAGATTACATTTTTTATTTTTAGTTAATACATTTTATATTTAAAAAATACTGAAACTATATCGGCATGACGCGATACAGTACCGAAACTGTAACGTTCCACTTGTAGTTCACTGAAACTTTGGCATGACTCAAGATTTTAAACCATGGCCACAACTCATCTGTAACACTCTATACCATAGTAAATAGTGAACTTCCTGCCATGCTTAGTCAAGATGTTTGATGACTTCTTGTTGCATGTTGTCAGAGACAAATGTTACTAGTGCTGCCATTTTTTTGAGTTGAGAGACTATGACACCCCTCACCAATGCCACCTGCTCATGCACCACCGAGCTTCTCTACTTGCAATTGTGCCTCATCAGGAATTGCTTGTGTTGATGCAAACTGTTCATTGATCCTACAATCAATTGCCACCTCCGTAATCCCCCTACTCCTTTATAATCTAACTCCACCCTAGCTAGGGGTGTGCAATCGGTTTAAACCGAACCGACCGAACCGATTAAACCAAAAACCGAACCGACCGAATTTTTTTCTAACCAACCGAACCGACCGAACTTTTCAAAAAGACCGAACCGACCGAACCGAAAAAACATCGGTTAATTCGGTTTTCG
>JBAMIB010400122.1:0-10053 GCA_037177415.1 Kaempferia rotunda | reverse complement strand
CACCTGAGAAGTACTCGGGACTTACTGTGCCCGAGAAGTACTCGGGACTTACTGTGCCCGAGAAGTACTCGGGACTTACTGTGCCTGAGAAGTACTCGAGACTTATTGTGCCCGAGAAGTACTCGGGACTTTCTATGCCCGAGAGGTACTCGGGACTTTCTATGCCCGAGTGGTACTCGGGACTTTCTGTGCTCGAGAGGTACTCGGGACTTAGTATGCTCGAGAAGTACTCGAGACCTTCTATGGCCAAGTAGTACTCGAGACTTTCTATGCCCGAGTGGTACTCGAGACTTATTATGCCCGAGAGGTACTCGGGACTTTCTGTGTCCGAGAGGTACTTGGGACTTTCTACGTCGAGAGGTACTCGGGACTTTCTATGCCCGAGAGGTACTCGGGACTTGGCTAACTCAGCGCTTTCTGCCAAATGTCTCTCCCCCATATAATATCCGGATCAACGTGCATTTTAAAAATTCTCTCTTCCGATTAAAAATAAACTTATAAAAAATCAAATGTTTAGCAGAAGAAAACAAAGTAAGAAAAGTAAATGAAAGAGCACATAATCGATTACTTGGTTTGTAGCCCGACGATTACTACTTCAAGGGTCACTCCCTTTTGGAACGTATTTGATAGATAATCTATTAAAAATTGTACCTCGAATACAATTAAAGAAAATGTATAAATTCTAAATTTTAACTTCTAATAAGTTATAGCCGTTGCTATAATATTATTGAATAATGGATATTCAAGGACGCCTTTTGATTTTTATTTTTTTTTAAAGAAATGGCCTTTTATGATTTAAGAAACGTCCTTTTATTTTTCTATTATAAAAATATATTATATATTGAATTTTCTTCATTAAAAAAAGAACCAACTAAAAAAATCGCCTGATTTACATTTTTGGCAATTAAGATATTAACCTATTTGGGCATATTTGCAGATCCGGTCCATGAGAACCGAACCGGGGCATATAAATAAGGCCCACGGGTTTGGCCCATGGGCAGACCCGAGAAAACCCTTGTGCTTCCGGGAAGCGACGCCGGCGCGCCAAGGTCCCTCCCGGTTGGCCCAAAACCTAGGCCTGGTCGCCGGATCTCGGCCTCCGCCTACCGTAGTCGTCGCCTGCGGCGGCGGCACCGCCCTTGTACCGCCTTCTTCCGTTGGTGCCCGCAGATAGATATCCTTCGGATCGGATCCTGGAGGTATACACCTTCTTACTGCTTCTCCTGCGCTCTTTGGCAGTGAACTCCTCATTTGTTGTCGAATTTCTCGGTTGTTACCGGCAGATTTCGGGTATATTACTCCTTCAGTAGATTTAACTTTGTCTTGAACTTTCAGGTCTTGCTTTGTTACATTGTGATTGTATTTCCCAACTGGAACCTATTTATCATATTGATCTGCTGTCATTAATTCTGTTGAACTCTTTGGTGTTTATGAAATTTTAGTTCAGTTTCAGAGTACCGTTGAGGGTTTTATTCAAAATGGTAATCTAAAAGGTTTAGAAGAAGTAGTGAATGGTATATTGGAAATTGCTGTAAATATTGTAGTGAAAACAATCATGGAATCCTTTTTTTGGTAATAAATTTCTACTCTCTGTACTCAATTTAAGGATTATTGAAAACAATCCTCGAGTAAAATAGTTTATTTTGTTACATTATGCAGCACAATGGAGGCTAGTGACTCTGAAATGAACATGGAAACTATGAAGGCTAGTGACTCTGAAATGAATATGGAATCTATGAATGGTGATACAGTGAACGTTCCAGTGAACTTGATGCCAGTGAGCACAGTGGTTATGGACGCAGGAACAGCACCAAGAACTACAAGAGGAAGGAGAAAGAAATCGATGGTGTGGGAACACTTCACTGTTGAAGTTGTATCTGGTGGATGTACTCGAGCTTGCTGCAAACTATGCAAACAAACCTTTGCATACAGTAATGGTTCTAAGGTAGCAGGCACTAGCCATCTTAAGAGACACATTTCACTGGGTTCCTGTCCAAAGATTAAGAATGGAAAGCAACAACTTCCATTAGCCTCCACCACACAAACTGAGGGAGATACAACTGATCCACCCAAAAGACGCTATAGAACTTCTAACTTGCTGAATGTTTTTGAACAGGAACAGAGTGTCACATACCTAGCGAAGATGATAATTTTACATGAATACCCACTCCATATGGTTGAAAACCCTGCTTTTGTATCCTTTATTCAAAGTCTCCAATCACATTTTAAGATGATTGATGTTAATTCCATTGAAGGTGAAATTTTATCTATGTTCCACACAGAAAAACAACATCTCAGGCATATCTTTCAGACCATGCCTGGGAGGATCAGTCTCACTGTGGGACTGTGGACATCGAGCCAGAGTCTTGGTTATATTTGCCTCAGTGGCCAATACATTGACAGCGAGTGGAAGTTGCAGAGAAGAATGCTTAATTTCCTGATGGTATCCTCGCCTCATTCTGAAAATGCTCTGAGTTTGGCAATTACTGTTGGTCTTTCAGATTGGAATATGAAGAATAAGTTGTTCTCTGTCACTCTAGACAACGAATGTTCATCTCATGACATCTACAGCTCTAATCTCAGAGGCCATCTTTCTGACAAGAATGCACTTATGCTCAAAGACCGATTGTTTGTTGTGCGATGTTATGCAAATATCCTGAATGTTGTTGCACAGGATCTGATTGCTTCAGTTCAAGAAATTTTATACAACATTCGGGAGAGTGTGAAATTCATTAAAGCTTCTCAATGGTCAGAAAGAATTGATGAAATTACCTCACAAACTGGAATTTCTGTCAGAAAGAATCTTTCTCTTGATGTGAAAACTCTGTGGAATACAACTTACCTTATGTTAGATGCTTCATTGGAGTACAAGCATGTGTTTACTTTCTTAGAGACATGTGATGACAATTACAATGAAGCACCATCAGCTGATGACTGGAAGAAGGTGGCTGTGGTTTGCACTTACTTGAAACTTTTGTATGACTCTGCAAACACTATCATGACAACAATAGATCAAACTTCAAATATATTTTTCCATGAAGCATGGAAAGTCCAGCTAGAGTTGACTAATGCGATTCTGAATGAGGGCACAATTGCGAGCAGCATAGCTAAGAAGATGCATGAAAAGTTCGACAAGTATTGGAAAGATTGCAGCCTTGTTTTGGCTATCGCTGTGGTTATGGACCCTCGCTTTAAGCTGAAGCTTGTTGAGTTTAGTTTCTCAAAGATTTATGGTGAAGATTCTGCTAGATATCTTAAAGTAGTTAATGATAGTATTCACGAGTTATATCATGAATATACTGCCCAGCCAGTAACATTGATGACTACTTATGTGGATAATGGGGAAGCTAACCATGTGAATGGGAATGAGGGCATTCAACCTTCAATTTCGCATCCCATGGGAGATGATCTTATAGACTTTGATATCTATCTCTCAGAGGTGTCAGCGAACCAGTCAGTAAAGTCTGAGCTAGATCAGTACTTGGAAGAGTCTCTTGTCCCACGGTCCCAAAGCTTTGATATCCTTAATTGGTGGAAGCTCAATAACATCAAGTATCCTATACTTTCCCATATGGCTAGAGATGTCTTGGCCATTCCTGTATCCATGGTAGGTCCTCTCCGTTCAATCTTTGATACAGGGACTGCAAGTAGAGTGCTTGATGATTATCAAAGTTCTCTACGTCCTGAAACAGTGGAGGCTCTTTTTTGTGTGAAGGACTGGCTCCAATATTTTCCCATTTTGGGAGATCTACCATCAACTGCAATCGTCAAAAGGGACTTCTAACATGTCAACAGGTATAACTTATATCAACAAACAATTGCTTGATGATATGAGATTTGCCACATTGTCACTTGTTTGATTTAATAGACCTAGGGCAGTATTCTTCAATGAGCAGCTCTTTCTAAGGATCCAAAATCTGTAATTTCCATTGTATTACTATAATTTGTCATCTTTATTCATGTTGCATGATGTGAATGTGTTGGTTTCTGAGCAATCGGTGTTCTATTATGTGACTCTGAACCCCATAAACCAAATTGAAATCCAACTAGCTCCTGGTTTTATCATGTAAATAATGCCAAATTGATCCTTAAAATCAACCTTGCTAACAACATTTCTTTCTCTTATTAATTGTGTTTAGGAGGTGGACAGAATCCAACTCCCAGTGGAGCATGCCTTCACCAACATGGTGGTCGTGCCTAAATTATAATAAAAGAAACCCTTTTCACCTCCTCTTTACTCTCTTTGCTTGATGCTAACACAGCCATACATGAGCCAAAGACCACATTCTGAAATCCAGTTTAAAGTTCTCGGTAATAAACTCTATTAGGACTGTAGTTAGGTTAGATCAGGGCTCATTAATTAGCTCACATGGGCCCTTTCATTTGGTTGTTGAGATGGGACCTAGGAGATGTTAGTTGAGAAATCTGTCTCATGCTCAATCATTCTGCACAAGAAAGTGTTGCTTGCCACCGTAATCTAGTTATATATTTGAAATTTAATCGGCGAGAAGAATGATAAATTTTTACTTTCCGAATGGAAAATTTAAGAAAAAGACAATACTTTCTGGAAGCAAACTAAATGCTTTCCATGCACAGTGTCAAATTATTAATTGATAGACTAATTAGTTCTATCTCTATGCCAAACATTCTTTAGCACCGAGCGTTTGTTTTCATGTAATCCACGTCAGATTCCTAGCCTTTTGTGAGATTGATTGAGATGCCAAACTCTCCATTATTTTTAATTTTAAGTCTAAGAACATGCTTCTTCTAGATTTAATTTAATATAAAATATGAATAATAAAAGTAATAATCACAAGAATTAAAACTTAACTTCTAAAGAACACACAAACATGAATTAATACAAAGATATTAGAGATCACTTAATATGATGTGTATTATCATTTCAGGCCTAACCTAACAACCTATGAAACTAAAAGTTGGGAGGGAGATTTGTGGTTTGTGCCTTTGTGGAATTGATGGTCGTGGAACAAAGACACTTGATGAGATGAGAGGGACATGAGCAAGCAATAAAGAAAAATAAATAAATATATTTTTAATGTATATTTTAAGAGAGTGAGAAGTAATGTGACTATTCTTATGATTGAGGTGGGGCCACTAGGAAACTAATGGATGGACCCATCACAGGAAAAAAAAGGAATTATTTCTGGGATGGTGGGATCTCTCCTACTAGTACTAGTGGTGACTCTCACTTTCATGAGAGATTAAAATAAAAAGAGAATCATAATTTTCTCTTTTTATATTATTATTATTTCTCATATACAAACAACATAAATTATGACTCTTTTTCCCTCTTGCACTCTAATTTTTCATCTATTCAGGTAATTAAATTAAATAATTAATAGAGAAAACAAGGGCAAATTTTTTTGTGTGAGTGAGTTAAGTGCCTCTCATTATTAACGTTCTGTATGAGTTTTTTTTAATCTCATCTCAATGCCATATAAAAATTTATCATTTTTTCACAATTAATTAAATTTGAGATGAAAAAGTATATTTGAAATTAACTACACATTTCAAAGTTACATCCATAATAATTAGAACTTTTTCTTTAATTTTTTTTTTTTTCATTTCACACAATCTCCCATCGGAGATCCTAATAAAATAAAGTTAATATTATTAAAAAACCTTTCTATTTTATAGTTTATGTCTTTCGAGTGGCTGGTAATTAATAAAGAAATCAAGGCAATAAAAAAAATGGCCTCCTTTTTCATCTCCCAGGGGAGTTCCATCTTCCATTGGAGCCTGCAACTGAGCTCTCGCTCTCTCCCCCTCCCTTTAGCCTCACGCCGCGAAGGTTGGTTTCGTTTTCTCTCCTTTTCTTGCAGTTGGGCCGGCCTTTTGTATTCCTTCGTAGATCTCGCTGCAATCGGTTTTCGTAGGCACCGCATCCCCCCCTCCCCCGCCATTCGGCCGGCGGTAAAAATAGGTTCTTTTTGTTGGTGTTGCTGCTCGCTGGTTTGATCGTGGATCATGTAGTCACAAAAATTGGTTTTTGATCGGTGCTTTTTGATTGCTAGTTGGTTGTTGTTGTGAATTTGATCACTGTTTCGGGCTCCTATTGCCCTATTTTTGCCATTTTCTGCAATGGAATCCTTTTTTTGTTAAAAAAAATGTTAGGGGCTTCTATCTGGTACGAACATGGATTCTTCTTCTTAAAAGTTCCTTTTTTGGGATATTTTTTTATTTGTATGGGGGTGGCCTACGGGATGAATCCGATTCTTGTTTCAGGCCTTTATTTCTTTTTGTTTTTATTTTCAGGTGCCGTAGCGGATTTAGCTTCTTAGATTTCAATCTTATTAGGGGGGTTCTATGCATCATGCTGCTGCTGCTTCACCTTGTTTTAGTTGAAGCTGACATGGTTTTGCGTCTGTGATGGCTGATTCATAACGAAAAGGGGAATCTGTTGTTAAATTTCAAGCCTTTCCAGTACTTGAGGTGGATCTATAAACAGATTTATTTTTTTTTTTTGATGCAAAAATCATCAAAGATTGTCCTTTATGTATGGTTCATCTTGAAAAGGGGTTGATTTGGTGCTTAGCAAATGCTTGTTCTGATTGAAAGAACAGGATTTGGTTCTAATTATTTCATTTTTGTTTGGAAAAAGGAACTGAAAGCGTAGTTGGCGTTCTGAAAATGGAGGATGAGAACAAGATCTTAATGATTGATGAGAAGGAGCCCATCCACTTGGTGAAAGATTGTCAACCAGAGGATGTCTTCTTCTCAGAGATGGAAATGGATCATTGCATGGAGGGTGACAAGGGTGAGGAAAGTGAAGTGATTTTCTCAAGGGAGGCTCCTCTCATCACGAAGGACCCTCCAATCTGCAAAGGCCATAACCGAGGCACTGATATTGACCGATCTAAAACCTATGAATTGATTGAAGAATCTGATGTTCAAAAGAAGGATAAAAATAAGCAGGAAAAGAAACTCAGCAGGCAGGATAGAATTGAACTCGGTCGTATGTTTCAGGGAGCTGTTAGTTCTCAAGATTTAAAGCTTGCTGAAGAACTGATTCTAGTGGCTGATCCACAAAATCTTAATGACATGCTGTGTATAGCATTAGACTCCATATGGTTCTTGACCACTAGGCAAGAGCTGAATGGAATTACAGGTCTGATTAAGAAGATTGTTGTGAATGGAGCAAATGACTTCACAAGGGCAGCCCTCCGGACATCATTTCTCGCTTCATGCGTTTCTGCATGTCAAAGTAGAACAATGAGTTTGGCTGATACGGTGGGCATTATGGCTCAGAGGTAAAAGACCAAGTCTCTCATAACTAGTTTGTAGATGTAAATAGTTATTTTTCTCTGCTTAATCTCGTCTAATTTCTCTTTGAAAATTTGACATAGTTCTTGCATTTGGATTGGTGGACGTTGATGCATAATTACCTGTCTTCCTATTTTCATTTCTTTCTTAGATGAACCATGCTCTCTTCATGGATGGTGAACTAATACTCTTCTTATCCTTTTTGTCAGGTTGCATGAGCGCCTTCAAGAATGTCATGGTGATGAGGTTTTGAAGGCTGAAGCAAGTGTGAAGGTCCAAAAGTTCACAGAATGGGCCTTGAAGTGCATAGGAATCCACTCACGTTGCCAGGATAACAATGGTAAAAGGAATCATAGCACAATTCTAGAAGTTCAACTCCAGTTGTCGGCATTTAGGGCCTTTTTAGATCTTGCTGGCAACAGCCTTACTGGAAAGGATTTTACCGAAGCATTTGATGCTGCATGTTTCCCTCTTACTCTCTTCTCTAGCTCATTTGACCCTGGTTGGGCATCTGGAATTCCAGCAACTGTTATACAGGGACTACTAGGGCTGCTTGTTGAGGGTGGCGCGGATAATGTAAACCAATGCTTTCTTGAAGCATCAAGATTCGGAAGTACAGAGCTTGTAAGAATTTTGCTGCAGGTAATTATCTAAATCTAGTTTGGGAATTATAATTTTTTAGGTTGTGTTAGCTGCATGGTAGTGAATCCCCGCATGAAGAACAAAGGTAACATGGTTTGTAGTTTATGTAGCAATCACTGAAACATTTTATCTCCGTCGATGGACCGGTTGCATTCTACCATATGATTGTAGATTGATACCATCATAAAGTAAATTGGAAAGTTATAATGAAGTAGATGAACAATCAATCAGTGTTTAGCATAAGGAAGAAATCACCCTTAAGATTTGATGGAAGATGTGTAATCCTATCATTAGAAAGAACTAGAGATGGATGATTTTACAAAGTAAGTTTGGTTGTCGTGAGGTTCTGTCACAAACAGAAATGATCACCACTGGTGAGCTTTGTTGATTAAGGCAACTGCAGATCCCTAACATTTACTGATTCTCAGATCTGTATTCCACACAACTATGATTTTGAGTGTAAAATATCAACTCATTGTCATAGATTATGCATTTGTTGGAATACATCCTAACACATATGACTACTTCCTCATCTAATAAATATGAAAAGATCAAATCTAAAAACTATCTAAAAACTGAAGTGAAGATGGTTATAACAGATGCTGCTTTCCACTTTCTCTTTCTTTCTTTCTTTCGAGTCTACATCTTAATCATACTTTTGTCATCCATTGACTTGTTACGCATGAAAGCTTAAATCAAGACTGAATTTTGGACACAAATCCATGATTACTACTGCCAATCCTAATGCACATGATTTGTAAATTCAATTAATATCTAGACCAATTCACTTGGACATCTTTTGAACTCAACAAATTCTGCTTTGCACTTCCTCATTCTTTCTTTTGAGTTACATCATATTCATACTGTTGTCAGCACTGATACATTAGCGCTACTACAAACTCAATGTTTCGGTGCCAATTTCTTGTGTTATAGTTATGCGAGGCTTGTAGTATTTATGTAGCATCTTAGATGCTTGTTTATACATTCTGGTATTTAGAATATACAACACACTGATATACTGTAGCAACTACTAGTTTTCTTACTTCAAGTAATCCTGTAATATGGTATCAATCTCGAGATTGGCAGTTGTTGAAGATTTAGATGCACATGAATCTGTTATACAACTACGTCCACTGTTCCTCAACCTAAATAAAATGTAAGTTTAGGGACATCAAAAATTTTCTGAGTTAGAGACTGCACTGTCTTTGGTGAAACGAATTCTTATTCTCATAATATCTATTCCGAGAATCATAATGATTGAATTGATGTGATAAAGTTGATATTTAGAGTTGTATATTCTGCCAAGACAATAATCTAACTTATTTCTTGTATGATCAAGTTTTTTTAGTTAAGCAACAAATGTTATAACATACATGTTATGGTCATCGTGATCCCTACTAAATTCTCTCTCTCTCTTTTTTTTCTTTTCCTCATAGATTGCTCAACAAAACAGCTTGGATGTAGACGTCGATCTTGCCTTAGGCTTCGCGTCCCATTACTGTAAAATAGGAACCATGGAGTGCTTAGTCGAAGAAGGGAATGCTGGAGCCTTCCTGGGCCCTCTTATGCGAGCTGCTGAGCACGGCTGTGTGCAAGTAGTACAGTGGTTCGTCGAACGTGGATGTAGGGACATGGAGCTGTGCCTCGCTCTTACTGCTGCTGCTTCTTGCTGCCAGGTCGGCATTGCAGCTTACCTTCTCCCACACATCCCCCAGCATGTCCTTGCTGCCCTCAGCATTGAGATCCTCAAAGCGGCAGGTGAGAGAAGCAGCGGGTCTCTAGACGGCGTTGCATTCCTTCTCTGCAGTGACTTCCTTGGTGATCCTGCAGCAACATATGCCGTAGCTGACAGCATTGCTAGGTCCTCCGATGAGGCTGTAGCCCCTGATCTGCGAGCATTTCTGAAGGAACATTGGTCGGAAGCCGCGTTCAATGAGGGCCTGAACTGCGGACAGAACCACTTTGTAAATTGTATGAGGATTCTTAGAAGGGGTTCTTCGCCCATTTGTCTAGGGGGCCTGCCCCCTCCCCTGGTGACTGCAATAGCATACCTGCCGCTGTATAGAGAGTGTCGGGAGCCAGGCAGCCGTTTATTGCCACAGAAACTGAGAGGGCAGCTCGTGGAGG
>JBAMIB010400112.1:0-10053 GCA_037177415.1 Kaempferia rotunda | reverse complement strand
TTAAGTTTCGCAATATTAGACATAATGAGACAATTGTTAAGATAAAAGATGATGAGTTGTGAACTGAGAATTTTAAGTATGTAGGATCATTTTTGCAAAACGATGAAGGGATTGAGAGATGTCTTACATAGAATATAAGTATGATGGTTGAAATGAAGGTTAGCGTCAGGTGTTTTATGATCGTAAAGTACTTCTAAAACTTAAAGAAAAGTTCTACCAAACGACAATTAAACCTGCTATGGTATATGACGTTGAATGTTGGGCTATGACTCAGGCATAGGCATATGAGATGAATATGAAAGTTGTAGAGATGAGGCTATTAAGGTAGATATGTGAGCATACGAAGATGGACAAAATAAGAGCATTAGAGAGAAAGGATTTGCATCTATTGAGAAAAAAACTTCGAGAGACATGTTTAAGATGGTACGGACATGTACTTAGACGACCAATAAATACCTCAGTTAGGCGATGTGAAACTATGACAAATACACATATCAAACAAGTGAGAGGAAGGTAAAAAAGGATTGGTTAGAAATAATAAAATAAAATAAAATTTATTTAAATATAGATGATGTAATAAGGGATAAAGTCTAATGGCATAGAAGGATTCATATAACCGACCCCACCTAGTCGGATAAGGCTTGATAGTGGTTGTTGGTGGTGGTGTATCCTGCATTTATTTGTGTAGAGAGATATTTATACAGAGAATCTTATAGCAAAATTGGAGATGACTAAGAAAAGCACAACTGTTAGGTAAGCAATGTGATCCACTAATCAACATAATCTTAACAGAAGAATATTTCATTGTGGTGTATTAAGTAGCATGGAGTTGTTCAGGATAACTGTGCAAATCAACCCTGATATGCTAGTAGTTATGAAGGATATGGACTAGGAACCTAGGACATCCATCTGAATGAGTATAGAGACAATATGTAGGGTAGTAACTAGTAATGCAACTCTTGTCGGAAGACCCATGGCTTGGGCTGTGGAGTAGGCCAATTGATTTGCCAGTGGATAGGAGATGCTGGATCCAGTTATTCAAAAGAGGGTGTAACCAATGTAACCAAGAATGGTAAGGGGTTCCAATCGTGTCCAAGGCCTTTCTAAATTTTAGCTTGTGTATGGTACAAGGAATTTCAAAACAACAGCATGGTGAATGAATGGACATGATGGCGTTGTATTCAGTAATCCATCAACTTTCAAAGCAGACAGATATTGGCAGGGCCTAAGATGATGAAATGTATGGCTTTCAAGACAATGGAAAAAACTAGCGCAAAAGTTGGTTGGCAAGGATCTTTATCACGTTCAGTTTAAAGGTTGAAAGTAGGTGAAATTGACATTTTCTACACTGTAAATACCCTAGTAGAAACTAGAAAGCATTTGAAAATGAGAAAAGAATCAAAGGCAATATTGTCTTTTTTATAAACGCATAGGAAAAAATTCATCTTAGGATGAGATCAATTAGTTGAAGATCCAGGATGGAATCCAGGATTTGAATGCAGCATCAAGATTTTATGGTGGGATAAATGTACACCAGTATAACATATCACAGTTAATATCAACCTAAATTCTCATTAGGGAGGCAGGAGTACCCAAAATCAAGATAAAATGTTGGCAAATGAGGTCACTCATCAATTGTGATCGTATATAATGAATTAGACACTGTTGAGGAAGACGACTTAGTTGTGACTGGTTGGCCTGGGGGCTAGATGCAAGTGACAAAAAAAAAGAATGAATTGAACACTTCTATAGATACTATCATCAACAATTTCAAGGTCTTGAGGCATTCATGTTGACCAGGGGACAAGGAGCTTTTCTCTGCAAATACTTCAGGAACACCAATTAGGTTGCATTGCTTGAGTGAATGTAGAAAGTGGGAGAGTTTCAAATTCCAGTTGGGGAGATCATAGTTGCAGGTTGGTGGGCAAATTCCATAAATAAATAAACTGGCAGGGAGGTTTGCCCTACGTAATAACATATTTTAGGATTTGAATAGCCGAGAAACGAAACAATTGGTGAATTTAAGCAATATGAGGTTATGAGACTCGAGAGTGTAGAGGCAAATGCAAGAGGATAAACAATAATAGAATACATCTTAGTGAGGTCATGGTTGAATTTGAACATAATTCGAGGTGACATAATGATGGTACAATTACTAGGCATCCAGTAATAAAAGTATTAATTCAGTGCTAGTTGATGATTTCAGGTAAGACGATTGAGTTTCAAAAAGATTTGTTGCAATTTATCCATTAGTGTTGAGCCCGTATTAGACGGTCACAGTGGCCTATTCTCAGTTACTATTGCAACAGCATTCAGTCCATTTACATTAAGATTTAAAGGCATCCTACTGGTATCATGTATACATTCAGATGTTAACTTGCTAATATCATTTGGACATATAGTAATTCTTCTGGATTTAGCCAGGATTCTTAAGACTGGTTTTAAACCAGTTCCAACACATCAGATCAGTATTATATTAAATATCAAATATTCAGGCCTAAGCTGAGAGTAACAAAGCATGATTCTGATGAATAACAACAATCCAACCACCTAAGTAGATTAGGAAAATAAAAATGAATGGTTTATTGGGTAGCAATATGTAGTTCAATATCGAATGTGAGCCAGAGCAGCAAATAGACAAGCCAGAAAAACAGGCTTATGGAAAAGAAGAAAAGATATATTAAGCTGGTAGTTGACTATAGTCAATTATAACATCAGATCTGATGGCAAAGTACATATTCACATAGAAGTAACAAAGATAAATAGATATGAGAAGCAGGACATAACAGATTACTGATTTTGCACTTACAAGCAGTTTCTAGGCATGTCAATGGCGTAGAGTCTTGTACTGTTGTCGCCACTCTTAACAATTTGCTAACACCAAAATCTGCAACTTTTAGATGCCCAGTATCATCAATCAAGATATTCCTGTACATCATAATAAGAAGACAATCATCAATTCTTTGAAATGCCTCAGATTATATTACAGTGATAAATGAATATGAAACAAGATAGAGAAATCACTTACGAAGGCTCAAGATCACGGTGAATGATGGGTTCTGGTTTGTGTTCATGCAAGTAATTCAATCCTCTGCCATGTTCGTGCAAAGAATTATCACCCAGTTTTATGACAAGAAATTTTCAGTTAATTAAAGACAACCCATATATACATACATATCAGAACTTCACTAACTTCCAAGTGAACTTATATGGTTTGGTTCTGCAAGTGTTGCTCATCAATAAATCTTGAGGAAAAGGACTATACTAGATTATTTGAACTGACTTAAGATTTGAAATCCAATATAAAATAACTAGTTTAACAGTTAGAGGAATAAGAATATATTGCATTGATTACAAGAGAAATATTACATCTAGATACATAAGATTTGGCATAATACTCAATGACCGAATACCTCATTTGGGACCAAATTTACACAACTAAAGGGTAGCCCGCGCACGAAGCTCCCGCCAATGCGGAAGGATCAACCGCATTGGTCTATGGTACGCAATCTTACCCTCAAATTTACACAGCTATTAACTTTAAAAGTCTACACTGCCCCTCAAACAGGAGCTAAAATATCAATATATGTCCAGGTTGTTTGATAAAATAGAAAAAGAATTGACAAATACAAATTAAATTGGAAAGGCACTACATAAAGGGGTGGAAGATGCAATACTGATGCAAAGATTGAGAAACTTCGATAATGAAAACTCTAGACTAAAATTGTTACAGGAGATCTCTTAACAAATAAAGAGGCCACCAATGTTAAAACATTAACTAACCTAGCAATATCGAGTGCATGCCGAACAGCCAATGATGTGGAAAGAGATTTTTTGCTCTTTAAGAAGTCACAAAGATCACCCTACATCAAACAAAAAATAATAATTCATTAAGTTGTAGTGAACTTAAGGTATAACTTTTTAACTTTTTTCTAATGGAAGTGGTAACCCTTAAGGTATAACTTCAACCCACATTACCAAAGAACCATCTCATATAGATATTATGCATACTTACAGAAGAGAATGGAATGAATCCACTCTGCCAAAAATTAGCACTTGTTTTCTTTTCATCTACCCCCAACCCCCTCCCCCCTCCAAGCCATCTTATATAGAGCATTATGCGTACTTAGAAAGAATAATGGAGAATCCACCACTCAGCAAAAAAAAAAAGGTTTGGATGAATATTCAATAGCAGAAATAACTACAGCACTTGTTTTAATTTTCACGTTACTCACTCAACACACACATAAACATATCTACCCTGATCAAAATAATAAAAATAAAACCCTCCATGGAACAAAGTTCAGACATATATGATTATCTACTTTGGCTATAACCTAATAAAAAGTTTGACATGGTACTTTTTCATCTTAGCCATATCATCATATTCAGAAAAGTTACACAGGAATATTATAAGGTTGTTTCAAGTTTAATCAAGCAGCATAAGAGAGAGGCATCGTATTCTCTCAGGTATCAAGAAAAATACACTCAACAGTCACAAATACAACCTTTGGCAAATATTCTGTAACAATCATCATCGGACTGCTCTGGGTAACAGCTCCCAGAAATTGGACTACATTTGGGTGCCGTATTTGCTGAAGCAATTCCAGCTCATCCCTAAATGCTCTTCTGCAGAACACAGGGAGAGGCTAAATAAGATTTTAAAGCTTTTAAATTTAAATGAACAGTGATTATTACAAAGGAAAATAGACATCAATATGTAAGGCATCATAAAACATAGATATGCAGGACCAACCCACAATTTATCCTCATCAGTGATCATATCTTCATTAAACTTCTTAACAGCAACTTGAATTCCACGCCATGTTACTATACGAAATGTCCCCTAAAGATTTTCATAATAAAAGTTTGTTTAATATTGGTTTAAATACAAACTCCAGCAATGTTACAGAAACAGGCTATTTAGGACATCTACTATGGAGCCATAGAGACACTTTAGTTATGAATTGGAATGGCTGCTGATTTACTTGAGAAACACGCAGATATACGAATACAGAAATTAGAGTTCAAAGGAGATCTATTTTGCTCAAGGGAACCAACGTAAAACCAAAAACAGGATAAGAGTGCTTAATGTATAAACAATAATAGCTATATTATGTACAAATTTATTATATTATGTTTAAAAGCAAGTTTTATAGTTCTGTTATGGAATGGTACCTTAGTATGCAAACATTCTCCCAGAGTCAAATCATGCTGGAATAATTTTGGACAAGTTTTACTATTCTAACGCCCTTCCATTCTGGTTGTTTGCTTTTAAAAAAATGAGTTTAGCAATTTCATGGTCAATTAAATTAAACTTTTGGAGAAACAAGTTAAAAAAAACATAACAGATATGTCAACATGTTGGCTATAAATAAGAACTATACCATATTAATAAGAAACAATATTAACTAATACCAATATATTGTTAACTAATGCTTATTAACTAGTTATAATTATAATTGACTTAAATTCACTAGATTATCATTTTAGTTGTAAGACGAGTTATTATCCTTTAGAAATCAAAAAGTAGTTTGAAATCTGAAGTTAGGGTAAACACTAAGGAAGGTATCTAATTGCAGCAGCGACATTTGAATCATTAGCCTTTAAAACACATAAATGGATAAAGAAAAATGAAGTATTAAATAGATGTGTGGATGAGAAAAAAATACTTTTAGGACTATGATATACCAACCTTCTTATAATGGATGGTACATCAAATTAGGAAGATTAGCATTGCAGTGCATTTCATTTAGCAGATAAGCCTACTATTTGATCCAGTTTAATAAGATAAAAATTTTGCTACCTTGGTTATCTCAATGCTGTTGGTGAAATCAAGTTCTCTTGGATCAATCTCGTATTCAGGAACTTCACGAGCATTCTCAACATGCATGGGAGTGACCTAATTAAGGAGTAAAGCAACATAAACAAGTATACATATAGGATAAAAGCTTATTAGAAGGACAAGCTCATCAAACAACCAGTATATAATTTAACATAACTTGCATGGCATACCCTAAGTCTGGCACCATGCTTCTCCAAAAGTTTAATAACTTCCCTGTTTTTGTAGTGTATTGCATCAGCAAGGGGCTGCGAATGGAAAAAAAATATTGTGATGTATATGATTTCCTTGTGCATTAGCAAAAGTTATATGTCTATTTGATTGAAGAGTGGTTTCAAAGTTAATAAGCATTTGATGTAAGTTAAATCAAGGCCATTTATACTCCTTCATCCACGACGAATGGTCATATCATCATCTAGATATGTTTCTCCAAACTATTGGTCGTCTACTACATAGATTTCCCATTCCATTAAGCTCTCTGAAATGCTATATCACAAGTAATATTCAAACCAATTAAAGTATTTTTATTATATTAATTTTAAAAAGTTTACCTCCCTCTAACTCTTATAATTTCAACTCGAATCAATTAAACTCTTCTAGCTCTATAATTCACTAATTGTCTTTGAGCATCCTTTTATCATTTGTATTGGCACATTCAAGTTTCTAAAGTGCCTAAAGGGCACACCACAATTTGAAATTTACCAAAGGACACATCTATTTCCTAACCTCCATCGATCTTGCTTCAACAGACCTGTTACCTCTCAAGCCATTAATTGATTGAGTAGTTGATTGGTCAATCGATTGCAAGGAACTCCAATCAACTAGAGTTTACCTAATGGTTTGCTCTACAGGAAATAAATGTTTTGGATCATAGTTGTCAAGGTTGTTATGAGAAGCATCAACAACCTTGGCCCTAAATACCTAGTGGTCTAGTGGTTAAGGTTGACCAAGAGCTTTGCAGATTGCTCAAGGAGCAGGACTCACAGGATCAAGTGGATTGCTAATTTGATAGCTTGAAGACCCAAAGAGAATGAACTCAAAGGTAAAGCGAAGGATAGTATAGAGCAAGCTTGAAGGATTAAGTGCATATGAGAGACCAAAAGCCTAGTCAAATGAACTTAGCATCAACAACATTGAAGACTTGAAAATATATGAGTTGTGAGATATTACTATTAACTATAATTTAGAATTTGGGTTTTTTTAATATAATATATCTAGTGGTTTGATCTACAAAAAATATGCATTTCAGGTCGTAGTCAGCACTTCAGTTTGTTCTCAAATTAAGTCAGGATCTTTAAAGATCAATCAACTTGGTAATCTACTGTTCTCGGGATTCAATCAACTAAAAGAGATATTCAGTCAACTAAAGAAAGCATCTGTTGAACGAATATCAAATGCTCACCATCTTTAATCTAAAAAAATGTTTTAATTATATAAACTGTAAAGTATGGCCAGAGTAGTTAGTGCTTGAAAAAAAAAGAGAGATTTCTAGGGTGCATAATGAATCAGTTGGATTTGAAATTTAGATGAAAACTCTCTAGGAAGCTCCGACAAGTTTTAATCTCAGATTCTTGCCATACTCTAAAATATTCCAACGTCTTCCAACATGTGTAGAACCCTCCTTCCCTCATTGTAACCAAAGATGAATCCCTACGGCAAAAGGTTCATCAATGTGAAGTCCACCTCAAACGAAGTGTCAGAAAGTGAATTAGTTTGCTCAAGTGTGGTGCTAAATAAACACTGTTAGGTTGTTCATTCAAAAAAAAAAAAAAAGATTAAAAAATCACCAAGGTACCACACACAAAACTTAACTAGTATCAATAATTATATTAGAGATAGGGAAAAAAATTCTTCCAAAAGAGCCTTTTTTTTTGGGAAGACTATGAAAAAAAAAGTAAGGAAATCGACACGACGTAGTACCGTGCTGCCCCAGCGGTCCTGCGTATCGACGTCAGCCCCCTTGCGTATCAGAAGTTCGACGACATCAGCGTGCCCCTGGCACGCCGCGACGTGCAGCGCGGTGCGCCCATCGATGTCCTTGAAGTCGACGTTGGCGCTGGACGCCAGAGCCTCCCTAATGCCATCCAGATCGCCTTCATTAGCCAGAAACATGAGACGGATGCCCGAACTGATATCCTCGGGGATCTGTGCAGCCTCCGCGGTGAAGAAGGCCTCACTGCCGTCGCACTCCGGGGCGCGCGACGACTGCTTACCGAGGGTAAACCGCGCTTCGGCGTTCGCTTCCATTGAACGAATCGAAGCTATCTACAGAGACCTTCCCAGGTTATAGGAATCGACGAACCCTAGGATGAGATTTTGTGGGAGAATCGTGAGTATGCGAATCTAATTGAGGAAGACGATGGTTAGGAATGGGAAGGCCGGGGTCGTTGAAGTGGCTGGACGTCATCAATCTGAGAACTTTTCATTTTGCACTGCATCTCCACCCATCCCCCCAAAGTTTTATATTTTTAAAAACACCCTTAAATTCTTAAAATGATTGTTTAACCCGTATAGTTATGTTTTGTCAAATTAAATAAATAAAGTGTCCCTTTTTATTAGAGCATCATTATTAATGGGCGTTACAATATTCATCACCTCATAAAAAAATATAGGATTTATATGACACATATATATTATATTAATATCTTATTTCTATCATATTTATTTTAATATTAACACTCATTATTGTAAGATTCACATGTCACATACATATTATATTAACGTATTCATTCATTTACATTTATTTTAACATTAACACTCATTATTTGTGAGTCTCCCTGTCTATTCATTAATCTTTATTCTTATTTTACATTAAATAAATAAATTTTTAATTTTATTTACAAAATTTAAATGATTATTATTTAAAATAAATAATAATATTATTTTTAACTATATTTATTACATAAAATAATTTTTTTATTTCATGAGCGTCATTTATTTAAAATTAAAATATTATTATAAATTGAGATAAAGGAGTACAACATATAAAAAAACACACTTACATAAGATTAAAAACAACATATAAATTAAGCGTAAAGAGAAATTATAAAATATTAATTAAAGGATTATTGTTATATTGTGACCAAATATATTCAACTAAGTTGGCACAAAGTTGATGATACACATGATTGTAATGTAGTTCAAAATTTGTCTAAAGATAATCAGAAATCCTCAATTAATTTGATCCCTAGACGGGTTGTGCGAGTTTGTCACCTTCATCGTTGTACCAATTTGTCACGTGACCCCCTCATCTTCAACAATCATGTTGTGCAAAATTATGCATACTAACATAATATATTTTAACTTTTTTCTTTACCAATAATGAGCTGGACCTCTAACAATTGCCAATCGAGCTTAGAGCACTCCAAATGCTTGTTCAACATCTTTTCTTGTAGCCTCTTGTCTTTCCTTAAATAACCTCCTCTTGGGATCTTCCGGACAAGGAAAAGCTTTCATGAAAGTAGCTCATTCCCGATATATTCAATCTGTTAAATAATACTCCTTCTTATATTGAGTTCCGTTTACTGTGAAATTAATCTTCGAGACATTTCCTTGCAAGAAGTTATTGAATATGGGAGATTCGTACAACACATTAAGATCATTACGTGAACCTACGATACCAAAGAATGCATGTCATATCCACAAGTCTTGAGATGCGACCGCTTCAAGTACCATTGTTGGTGATCTGTGACCTCTTGTAAATTGACCTTTCCAAGCAACTAAACAAAATTTCCATTTCCAATGCATTCAATCAAGGCTGCCCAACTTTCCAGGGAAGTCGTGCTTCTCATCATGCAATTGAAAAAGACGTTGAACATCATCAACATTCGGTCTTATCAAGTATTGATCACCAAAAAGTTCAACCACATAAATGCAGAATTTGAAAAGACACTTGATAGCGGTTGATTCACCCATATGTAGGTACTCGTGAAGATGGTCGACTAGGACTCCATAGGTTAATTAGCAAATTGCAGCCGTGCATTTTTTTAGTGGTGACAAGCTTTTTCTTCTCGCAGCATCATCCCTCTGCTGAAAATCCTTTGAACAACTCTCAAGTGCATTCACTATGCGACAAAATAAATCTCTTTACATAAGAAATCGTCTTCGAAATATTTGATTCGAATACACTAGGTTTGTGGCGAAATAATCATTCAAGAGCCTCGCATGTCCGGCTTCATGATTTCTTTGGATAAACCTTCTTCTTCGTCGCA